>UXSR01005385.1:59402-92434 GCA_900604375.1 Mesocestoides corti | reverse complement strand
TCAGTGTAGGCCGTTCATAATGACAACGGACGAAAGTAAAATTGGAAACAGCGCCATTGCAGAGGAACCAGAGGTTGTTGTCGTATAGTTGGCAGTACATTGATTTCGGTAGCATCCGTAGCCTTGCGTGCAGTTGCTGCAACTGGGCCCCGCTTCGTATGGCCTGTCTTGAAAATCTAGGGCCCTACAGTTACACACAAGTCATTTTAATCAAGCGAAGGAAAATCTCTAGAGCGTTTGCATTATTCATACCCAGGTTCGTAGAGACATGCCGTCGCATAATAAGATTTTGATTTATGGTCACATTTATGTGATGCACATCCAACTTCTGTCGATATTGCCCAAACCATCTTGAAAGAAAGAAACATACGCATTCACCTGCTAGTAAATGTGGTAAATGAGGATTAACAGATGACGTTTTGTGTCTATGACAATTTTTGTTATCGGGAAAATTTATTAGGGCATAGGCTTATGCCATAAACTTTAGATGACCTTCGAAATTTAACGGCTGTGTGTGTTGACCACTGTTGGGGATCCAGAAGGCCAAAAAATGGCTCGTTGCCGACTTCGCCAAATTTCAAACAATTCTTCTTTAACAGCTCCATTATGTATCACCAACGGCAGCATACACACAGCCCCATCTAATGTTAATTGGAATTAATCAATCAGATCAATGTCATCATCGATTACGATTAAAGGACTACTTTCGACATGTAAGTCGGTCTTTGGCTGAGGCATTAAAACTCCGTGAACACAATCTAGCCTTGCTTTTCATTGGCGTGGCAAGGTAGGGTCTAGGGTACCTGTCATTCGAGTGCATGCCTTCTGGTTAAGGTAAAAAGTAACAGTTGCATTTCCTGAAATTAGCTGTTACTTTATTAGCTATGACACAACTTTCAGAACCATCACCTATAAATATTACGAGCATTCAAAAGTATTAATTTGTGAATAACATGCTAGCTGAGAAGTAGAGGCATTGTCTGAAAACGAACGTGACTCAAAACTTTGCATAGCAATGGAATTCTATTTAAATGTTACTTAATTTAGGGCATATGTCTGCTACTTGTAATTTAAAAACCAATTGAGCACTGCCTGTATTCTTGTTCATGTTACTGTTTTTAGGAACGTGAGCTAATAAAAATCACACTTGCCTGAAGGTAGTCTAGGCAACTGCCTTCACAACTATCGTTTTCATATATGTAGGTGCTACTGTCAATGTTGCACAATTCATCACGGTACTGGAATTCTGTCGCTGTAGAAGATGGTTGGATGTAACCTAAAGTTTCATATCGTGGATCGGAACGAGGAAAAAAGGGATTGCATTTCTTGACAAACTCATCAGCCAGTTCTTCCAATTTGATGGAGTATGACTAAAAGAGACAAAATAGACACAAAAGGGATGAAATGTTACTGAAGATGAAGAAAATATTTTAGCGATATCTATGACTCTGTGAGTGGCAGGGCTTTTAGTGTCGATAACATTATATGTAACCTAATAATGTTTGATGTTATATACATCTGGGCTAGTGCAGGCCATCTGCTTACACTAAACAGAACATTCATGCAAATAGGCTTGCCTAAAATTGCTGTGTAAAAGCATGCACTTTGATGACGCAATTACCACCTTACACAACCAGGAGATTTAGTCAAAACGCTTTAACAGACACTCCGTCCATTTCAAGACATCTGTTTAACGCACCAATAGCTGCATGTTGCTGGCAGTTGGTCTGACATTTTCACGAAGCTTTGTGTGGCATTCCATGATTGCACTACGATCCGCTTCTGATGGAAGCTCCGCCAGCACATCGCAGAGCATGGGAAGAAGAAAGATGGCCGTTAGCATGACTTGCTCGATTCAGTTATCAAAGCAATAAGGTCGACAAAGTTTTAGCAATTTTGCTCAATATATATTTATCTATGGAGCTAAACTTAAAACGTCACTACTTTATTGGCTGCAGACCACGAGTGTTTCCTTAATTCACCAGTCCTCAAAATGCGGCACGTTCTTTCACCTTCCCACGCAACTCACTGATAGGATCCTTCTAATTGCTCTATTTAATTGCATCCTGCAAACCAGGGCCGGGTGCAAAAGTCAAAACGCTGTTTACCGTGCTTGAGAAATACCACCATAAATCAAGGTGACGTAGCTGGCATGCGACGTTTTCGACAAATGAAATTAGAAGAAGTAGTTGAAGTGAGAAAGTAATAAAATTTTAGGCGAAAAACTCAGCACTCATTCTAATAAGGTTTCGAGCATAGCAAATTACATTTAGCACCTCTTTGCCACATTAGGAATTTTAATATGTAACATTTGGAGCCATCGTCGATCAACTGTTGTTTTTGTTGTTGACTTTACCAAATATGCATTAGGTTTAATCAGATGTAAAATGCGGGCTAGGGATTCACCAATTCCATATATTTTGGACCCTTTGCGGCCTTGAATGCTTTTTTTGATTCTTAAGTTAATTATCTTGATGTTTCGATTTTGTACCGCATGCCATCAATTGGGTTTCAGCTTTATGAAGTCAAATCATTTGTTTGGTTGCATTTCGGAGGCACAAAACCCCAGCTACATTTACTGGAATGTCGTTAGTAGAAAGGTTCACCAATGGTTTTCCATGGAGTTAAAAATGTTGGGAGTCCTGTAGATAAATATCCACTGACTGTATCTTTACATTCAGATTCTTTTTGCTTGCCTTTCACGGAATCTCTATCAACCATGGAAGTATCTACTTTGCAAATGAAACCACACACCCTGACATACGGTCTTTGTTCTCCTACAAGTCTAAGAGAATGCCTTTGCTCTAATCAACGGGTGCAGCAAGGAACGTTGCATGTGAATGGTCTTATTTGGAATATACGATTCAGTGGAGGTGGGAATAGTAATTTCGATGTACTTTCTATCTTTAATGCAGTCGAATCTTCAAAATCTTACCGCAGCTCCCAAATCAAGCGAATTAGGTTAGCTATTTCCTATTAACAATGAAGATTAGTTTAATTTAGTGATCACGATGGGGACATCATGCGCCATCCTCCACTACTCATCACACCTGACCGGCCTAAGTGTTATGGAAGTAAGCAAAAATGCATTGCTCTTCAACTTCATGTGCGCAAACAAAATGAAATCAGCCTACAATTTTTCGTTTGCATTTAGTAGCGGTAGAAGCGCTTAACCATAATTACCTCCATGGAATATCGCCTACGTGCACTGTTGGAAACATCGCAGACTTTGGCACGCAGGCACAGTATGCTGAGCAGTGACAAATTTGTTATGTCAGTGCTCCAGATTTTAAAAGTTACTGGAGCGCAAGTAACGGATGGCATAAAACATATTACCGGAGGTGCTATTTGTTCATCCAGTTTGAGGTAATTACAATGCTGAATGTACACTTGTAGTGGATTGACATCCACCTCGCGTGAGTGTGCGTGCATGAGGCCCCGAGTGGACCAATGACTCACCTCCTTTTGATATTGGCATCTGTCAGCATTCGCCTGCTACGCACGCGTACTCATGCTCACAAAAAGCCACTTGGTTGGTTCGACACTAATAAACGGTCGTGTTCTCTCTCGTCTCTTTTCCACTCTACTCGAGTTGTCTTGGGCTGTTGACTAGAGGGTTCTAAGATGAAACGACTTTATTTTTGACGCCTTTGATTGGCGATATCCGTCGAATTTTTCACAACTCTCTTCTGCTAACAATAAGTGACTTAATTGCTGTAAAACTCTGTTCAGAAAGCAGCATTTCAGTCAACTTTCGCCCGTGCTTTCCCATGGCCCGAGTTTGGTTTATGCGAACTAAGGCCCGTTTTCGTAATCAGATGATTGCCTCCCAGTTCTCCAAATACTTTCATGTTGTTGCATGGCTACCAAGAGATGTTGCTACAGATGCTATCGACTTGATTGGAACAAATCCTTCTGAAAACCCCTTTGGATATTTGAATGATACTGCTCTCACACTATGAATCAGCTTGAACGAGCCTCGTCGTTGACACCTACTTTCTGGGATCGAACTAGTTGACAGGTCTCCTTCTCAACTTTTTCGGCATATATGCCTATTTTTTGGTGATATCAAGGTTAATGATTCCGTTCCCTGCCAAGTGTGGACTAAAACTTTTCTGGCACACTTAAACACAATCACCTCGTTCCGAAGCTCAGGAGTACATTTGGATAAGCTTACAGAAATGATTCATCCACGAATGCCTCACCCACTGAGCGAAAAATTGAACCATCACCTCTGGTATGGCAGCTAACAGGTAGCAAACCACCCACTGAGATTGGACGAATTATTATCTAGACAGACTCAAATACGACATCAGCCTCAGCGCACCATTTCCCGTTTTCGCTAGCCAAGTCAACCTAGGACGAGATCCGAATGCTACATTTTAGTTTATTATGCCCCAGCGTGCTGTGACGCCACATATTCGGAGCTTTTTTTGATAAGCTATGCTTCAAAATTTTGTAAAAGTTTTAATGAAAAGTGCATAACAGAGTTGAAAAAGAACGCCTTGTGACAAATATTCAAATTGAAACCAGGTGAAAGGCGGTGTGACTTCAAGATTTCACAACGAATCAAACAATCGTTTGTCTGTGTTATACCATGCCATAATTGTTACAAGAACGTGCTTCTAGACAAAGTTTTTTTTTTTAAACTAAATGATGCTCAATCTCAATTTACTGATGCTAATTTGCTGGGAATCCACCCGACCTTGATATGGTGACTTGCCTTCGTTTTGGCATGCTCGTCCTGATGCACAGTTAAGCTGCAATGGCGTGATTGCATATTGAACTTCGTGTGGCAAAAGCCCATAGTGCCACAAATTAATTTACTGTGCAATGTTCCTCGAGGGAAAAGTTCTATTAAGACATCATGCTTATGTCAAAACCAACCACGATCACTACATATTCAAGGAAAGTGACTACGTAGTTTGTAGGACTATTGAAATGGACAAACAGGTTTCAGTAGACATTCATTACAAATTTCTCCGATGATTTTACGAATTTCTAGGTAGTATTTGTGGTTACCGTCAATGTTGTCAATAGATAATGGTGCTTATTTCTAAAAATTATAGGCGTCATGTCCAAGGCGTGTCACTTTGGTTCTGCAAACATTTAAGGCAGGAATAATAAGATAAAGCAATACTTTAATGTTTGAAGTAACGGAGCGTAGAATATTTAAATTACTAATTTACAGAAATCGACAGTCAAATTGATGGAAAATACACTTCCAATTATCTCGCATAAACGTCAGAAATGCGCAGTCAACTTAGCAAATAACTGTATGTTAGAGTGTTATAAATGGCCAACATTTTACTGATCGGTGCTAACTATCGCTTGAACACGTGTGTTATGGGTTTTGTACACGAACCCAAAGATCCAGTTCGTGATCTATGAAACATGAATATTTAAGCCCTACCTCATTCTTCTACTCAAATACTAAAGAATCTAAATACAATACCGATTGCCATTAAAACTACCATAATGTAATTATGCCAAATTTCGACTCCCCGTTGCCATGTTTTCGCCTTTTTGATTATTATAAAAATTAATTTTTTGGAAAATGGTATCAGCAGCGATAAAATCGATTAGAAGGGGAGGCGCATAGATGCTGCTGTTTTCATAACTTGCAAAATCATTTTCTTTAGGCATTTAATTTGCATCAGTGCAAAATGTGACACCCTGACTTGTCATGCTTTCTAAAAAATCTATTGTAAGGATAATGTCAGTCTTAACAAAGTCATACCTGACTGTAGACGGCATTACTAATTCGCTATGAAGTGTAACGTTGATTGCTTGTAAGCGGCTATAGCAATGAAAGGTTCTGGAGTGACTGTCAAACAGCATTGTGCAATGCATTTGGCGTTGGAAGTCTCACTGAGTGCTCAATCTCTGTTGTTCTATTAAAAGTGTTGTTAAAATAACCTCCTGGCCGCAATCCTTCTTAATTGATGTTTAATACATCCAGTTTTGAATTTACTATTTGAATTCAATTTCATTATAATGAATGCTTAGTTTTTTATATAGTTCAATGCTATTGTGTTTGTTAAGCTGATATTGTCGCACAAATTAAATATGAAATTACAAAGCCTCTGATTGAAAAATGTGAAATGTTAATTTTATTAATGAATTTCGAGAGTCGAATGGATAGAGGTTGTCAAACTAATATTGTCATTTTACGTTAAAAATATAATTACACGAATGTGCTATCAAGCTACATTTAAAATTCAAAAATAATTAGCCTTTTTGGAACCAGTGAGCCAATGATATTGCAGGAAATGTGATTTTGAATTTTAGCAAAATGGGAACTACATCGCATTTTTAATCCACATAGATTGTGCGATTATGACGTATTAGTGCTGTTTGGCGTATTTTCGGCTACAAACAAGCTTCTAAGTACATATACAGAAATATTTACAGCGTATGAAATACCCCGCTTTAAATTATGACACTGTAGTTTGTGAATTTATCTACGACAACAAATACAGACATGTAGATTCATTAAAAGAAATAATAATTTTTATTCTGGACTGATAGCACCTGGTAATGAATACAGTCATATTAATTTTCACCAAAACTGATCCTTCAAATTTCGTTCTTTACCATCGAATCCAGTACAATTTCAGGGCCATTAATCACACGCTACCTAAAAGACACGAGTAGTGTACGTATCATGGATAGTACGTTGGTAAATGGTACACAAGTTGCCGTAACAACTTAAGCAGCAGAATGAAAATAATCTACATTTAATTATTTGTTACAATCATAAAACTACTTCTACACCGCATATCAATTACCGTGGCATTTTTGCGTTTGCCTTGAATGTACGCACAGCATATTTCACTGCATTCATGATCGATTCATGTGGACTTTTGCATGCTCATCTGTATATTGGGGACAGTGTTCCATAAATTTTGTGGATATGGGAATCATGAAAA
This sequence comes from Mesocestoides corti, assembly GCA_900604375.1. Taxonomy (NCBI): domain Eukaryota; kingdom Metazoa; phylum Platyhelminthes; class Cestoda; order Cyclophyllidea; family Mesocestoididae; genus Mesocestoides; species Mesocestoides corti. The sequence continues at coordinate 85,502 of UXSR01005385.1, read as the reverse complement.
GGCCTTATCGCCGATTTCGCCATGATTTACACCATTCCCCTTAACCATGGCTCTTCAATGGGCAAGGCATCTACGACAACCTTCTGACAACCCATCCGTGTTTATCCATTTTGATCTGCATTCAGACAGGTCACTCGACATTTAGCTGAAATACTAAAAGCCTACTTTATAGGGTCATGTGATGTCTTGAATTAAAGACTATTTCAATATTTAACGGACATCAAGGTAGTTCTAACACGTTTTTTTTCACATCCGATCGATCAAGAGTGGGTCCGAAGTTTTGTAACAAATCTAACCTTTCGTAAACGTGATTGATTTGTGGGAGCTAAAATAGCTCTTTCTAACCTCTTGGCATTCAATTGAAACAGGCAAGCAGTGTTTCAAGTGAAGCGGCTTAATCACTTTCTACTCTCTTTAATCCATTCAGTAATGCAGACAAGGTTACCCAATCAGCCATATTAAAACTAATGCTTCGTGTTAAATGACTAGCAAATAACAAGTAATTAACTGAAATTCCTTGACAAATATGTACATTTGCTGTTTAGTTATATCTTATCGTAACCGTGAACATTCTTGCAAATGGCATTCACGTGCTTTTACTTGTGATAATGTACAGCTTTAGTGATTTTGCACGACACATTCGTATGTTGGGACTTTTCGACCTACTCAAATGGTAAAGTATAACTTTTTTTTTCACGTTGCTGCTAAAGATAAAGCTTTACACGGATAATGAAATTTTGTGTTAAATGTTACGGCAGACGGGTTGATTCGCATTTTAATATTCCTTGCAATGGAAAAAAACTGCCTTTACTTTAATATAATAGTTTTGCATTAACTGTCCTGTCTAATGCCTAATCCCTAATTTCAATAAATTGGTCATAGTCAGGTGGGCTACTTGGTAAAGAAAAGTGCTCGTGAAGCATAATTCACGACGCTTTAAATGTTGATTCCTTACTAAAATTTTGCATGGTAAGTAAATTGTAACGGCTGGTCAGAATATAATAAGCTGTGGAAAGTCATTGCCGCTTACATTGTTGCCCTTCTTTGTGTAGCATTTGGGACAATTTTTATAAACTCGACTGCATTCAAAATTGAAATCCAATTTAATGATACTGCGTAGTAGTATTTTGCAGTCTACTTACAATCAAATGCCGGTTTGCACTGCCTATCAAAAACGAAGATATTTGATTTGGAATCATGCCGAGATCGTAGCATATATGAGCATGTATTAATGACTGGCTAAGAATGCTACATTTAGGTCTAGCTGTATTTCAGGCAGTGGATAACTTTTGAATTCAAATTTTGACGTAGTAAAACGGATAAAGGAACCGACTAGAAGGTCACCCCCATTAAACAAACTTGCGATAAATTTGATGGGAATCAAAATTGAATTTGGACTCAATTACTTCCCCGAAAGCTTAGCCCTTACTTGAAAGGGAAAGAACTTTAGCCGGTGATTGACGGGAACTTTGAGTCGATCAAAATAACAAGTCTCTGTTCAACGTACAAGGACGAATTAGATGTAAGTCGCTCATGATAAATTGTCCATTTTACTATATTATAAATATATTAAAACAGCGTGAGGCCCTGAGATACATGTCTGATAATAGCATTTCTTGCAAAATGGCATAAAGCGAGGCAGCTGACATATTAGTTTGTTTGCTCACTCTGCTTCTGTGCGAGAGCACCTCAGAGTTTGGAAGGAAGTGATGAAATGCAACAACGTCTGGACACTTTCCAGAGCAATATTCAGCAGTTATCTGCAATGCATTATTTGCAACACTCGGGAATGTTGATGGGTGGACAAGGATGACGTTTTAAATATTCACTTCAAACATGAATTCAGCGTAACGCAAGCAAGCTAAGCTATAACATCAAGTGGGGTGATAGGTTAGACATAAGTAATGCAGTGTAATTTTGATTTTACAAAGAATAATCACTTCATGTAGCTGGTAAAAATACATTTGCAGCTAATCCAGGGTAATTGCTCTAGGCACTTCTCCTAGACCCACCATGTCAATTTCAGATACAATAGTGACACGACAGGTGATTTGTCAAATTCAGAAAACACTTTTATGGTTGTACTGGATGCTGTGAATAGGATAAGGCTATTTGAACCCAACAATGATTTGCGTGGGATTTTGTTGTGTTTCAAAAATAGCGAATCAGAAAATCCTTCATGGCCTTAAACCACTTGAGCCAAAATCTATAAAAGCTTGATAACATTAACGGAGGTTACGGCAAGTTGTTTAACCTCATCATTTTGCTAAGTACAGCATGCGAGTCATGCTAAAGTCCATCTTTCTCCTTGCCCTGACATGCAGCATGCTGGCAGAATTTCCATCAAAAGAGGAACGCGATGCCATCATAGAGTGTCACACAATTCTCCGTGAGAGAGTGAAGCCAACTGCCAGCAACATGCAATTATTGGTACGTTAAATGTTTAACGTTGTATTAAAATAGCGTGTCTACCAAGGCATTTTAGCTAAGTCAATCACCTGTATCAAATGATACTGTCGTGCTGGTATGTTTCTACTGTTCGGGTACAGAAAGCATGAACGACGTGTGTGTTTTGAAAATGACTTAAAGATGAATAGCACCTTAGGTGGAGACTAAAGTTTCATTCTTTTTTCTATGCATCTATCTAACTCTCAAGAGCAAATTTAACGCATAAATCTCTACGCCATCTTTAAGGCTACTGGTTTTATTTAGTGCCATTTTTATATGATTAGACCTATTCAACCAAAATGGAACAGCTAGCGCATGAGTTTGTCAGCTCATGTGAAGATCACATTCAGGATTTCTCCAAAAAATTTCAAAATGTGGGCATAATTACCCCATATTTTGGTGATCAAAAACCCCCATACCAGGATGTGCTGTGCGACGTCGACAGTAGTACTTACAACTTTGAACAAGATCATTGTTTTGGATCCTGCTATGACTACAAGCAGGTAAGCAGAGTAATTTTTGCTAATATTATTCTGCGCGTATGAATAAAGGAGAATAAAAGGAAATAAAGTTCCACAATAAACGTGATAACGACTGGCTGTGGTTATTCTTTGTTCATGGTAAGCATATGTCGCAGGTGGATGCCTCAGTGACGAACACCTTAAAGATGCATTGAGTGAGGTTATAAAAGAGTCTTTTGAGAAAAACAATAGCGGATTTGTGACATAAATAGCGTGTTTTCGACATATGCATAAATTTCAACTATATGTAGTTGAAGTCCGTTAACTAAATTTAATCTAGTCGCAGGAACTGTAGAATGAACGACACAATTAAAAATACCAAACTGAACAGTAAACGCTTGTCGATAATCATGTTTCATCAAACATGAACGCAAATAGGTCTTTCAAATTCGCAATAAATTACTAAATACTCGACGTTTCCAGCATTTCCTAACTTTTAATATTGTCTGTCACGTAAATTGTAGATGGTTTGGGCAGCCTCGACGGAAGTCGGATGTGCAATTCATCAATGTCCACCTGACAATTCGGATTTAAGGCCATTTTATGATATGGCATGTGTCTACAGTCCTGGGTATGCCTAATGCAACACGTTCTAAACTATTTCCACCATTTCCATTTGCGTTATTTACTTTTACTCGCAGTGAAATGACACTCGTTGGGAGACCTTATAAAGAGGGTCCCAGTTGCAGCAACTGCCCACAAGGCTATGGATGCCACCGAAAACAATGTTATGCCAAGCCTTCACCTCCAATCACATCAACGTTGCCTCAAACCACAACCCCGTCAACTTTTCATCCAACAGAAATCACGACAACGATGCCTCAATACGACGCTGCGACAACCTCTATTTCGTCTCTGATCTCAGTTGTCCCAATTATACTTCCGTTTCTACTCATTTTGCATGTCCTGCATTGACGCTTTGCACCTCATCTATTAATGCTGTCACCCGCATCCTTTGAAAATTGCCATTTTGGTCATGTTTAATATATTTTCCTTTCTTGCCTTCGTGTCATAAAATAAAACCTACCCGTATTTAATGCACTTCGAGATACATCTCATGCCGTAATTTATCTGCAGTGCGCATCTTTAATGCATCAGTGCACTTAATGATGCACAAAACAGAAACAAATTTGCAAGTAAAACCAACGGATAACCTCTAAGTTCCATCTAAACCTCAGTGGCCGTTCGGTAGTATTAGATGTCAATCGCGATCATTCAGATTCTTTATTCAGGTCACTTCAACATTTTTTAACTCTGAAGCAAACGGTTGCGTTTACATCAACTGAAGTCTTCTACTTCATCGAAGCAACAAGGTTGCGTAATTAGGCAAATCCCATAACCCTGGTCACTGGGGTCAAACGACATGTTCCTCAACAGATCGTTCAAATTGCTCTGATAAACAAATTCACAATACTGAGCCTTTATGGCGTGCATTGCTACACCCATTAGAATGAGGTTGCCGACGATATTCACGGCTGCACCACAAAAATGTCACAGACTAATTATTTGCAATATCTATTCTCCAACTGGGTTCAGAAATTAACTTTAGGAAATAAAAGAATATGGCTCACATTGAAAAAGCGCAAATCTGCTCAAATCAAACAGCACAAAATCCAGGCCGCAGGCACTCATAGCACCTGTTAAATGCTACATGGCGTAGGTTGCAAAATGGGAAACTTATGTTTAATTCATGACTTATTTGAATTACGTGAACTATAAATGGTATGCTTTTTGCACAACAATTTGTTTAAAAATGCTATTGCAGCTGAGGTATAGAAACGTTTAAATTATCACCAGACAAATTCACGCAGTGCATGACTTATTACCCTTACGTCTGTCACTACTTTGGCTTTCCTCCCAAAAGAACATTGGGTTTTATTCAAAACAATCACAAAAGTGGCTTCATCAATAACTCAAATTAATCAAGATGAGGAGCTCCGCAGAGCAGAATTTAACACGATTTTTACTTAGGAAACTAAAATTTATGTCAAATGCCTTTGTGTGAGGCAGCGTAAGTTTATTTTTACGGCAAGTCAACCAGCACGTACAGATAATAAGCCATGTTTGATTTACAACCCCACAATTGCTATTTTAATTTCTAAATACTTTGTTTAAAGACAAATGCTTATTGCAGCAGGGTCAATATTTTCTTTTCAATGCATTATTTTAGAACCAAAAACAACAAAACGTCTGCCTGCAAAGTAACGCATGATTTGCATTCGTCGATATTTAAGCCTGATAGAGTTTTATAGAGATTCTATTTAATTTCGGTGAATTCACGATTTAACATGACTACAGCGATTTCCAGTTTTGATATTAAATAACTGCCTTTAACTGCTATCTTCACCCACACACCCAATTATGGGAAATTGCTTGAGTATGAAGATGACTCACTCGTAGATAAAGAAACTATCGACGTAAAGTAGAACTAACCATCAGGAAAATGAACTAAATTGTACCTATCGGCAAAAGTGTGTTTTGGCAATTTGAAACCAAAAGTGAGACTAATAATTTCTTTTGTGAAGCAGCTCTCTGGAGTCCTTAACAGCAGTGTACATGTTGAAAAGAAATTGATGGAATTAAAAGAGAACAAAACCAATGGCGGGCTCTTTCTATCCAAGTAATGTAGCCACACGTTAATTATTATTCTGTACATTTTGCTTTGCAACACCAAACTCAATGCGGATTTGCTGGAAAATTTTACTATATCTTTTGAAATATGAGGCCATCTCCACTCGTCCAAAATTTACCAGTTTCCATTGGCATAGTTGCCGTTGCAACATTGCTTAACCTTACGGAAAAAAATATGTCCACAAGCTCTTTTTGAGTTAACCGATTACGGCAACGAGAGTTTGATTACTATAAAATAATTTGATGTCGAACAAGATTTAGGAAGACATCAAATAAATTAAGTCATTACTGGTCACCCCTGTGATATCAGTCAGTCTTTTAAAAATATAACTTCTGTGTTAATGATGACAACAGACTTGCATGAAGCAAAAAGCCAAAATAGGTTAGATTTAAAATTAGATTTGAGTTTTAGAATTAATTAGCAGAAAAGACGTAACGAATGCGAGATTATAACCAAAACATATTCATAAAATTCATCAAAAAACTAGCATTAAATTTGAATTATAATTGCCATTCAATGCCATCTAGCACATCGACTGTTTGATGAGTAATGAATGACGAAATCACACAGCGTGTTACCAGGATTCACGCACACTGGTGCAAATACCACAGCAACAATATTAGGACCCTGCCTCGGAATGAGTTTCTCTAAGAAACATCGTGTTGTTCAATTCAATACAAATTGCGTACAGTTTGACGAAACTTGTGACTACTTATCGAAAAGCCCTTTCATCTGTCACGACAAGCGCATCAACCCTGCTATTTTGCAGTGATGAAATCTCAATGCGTGCCACCTGGTTTAACCTCTATCCCTATCCGTCGATTTCATATGCAATGTGTCGTTCTAACACATGTGAAGCAGCTCCAGCAAAATAAAAGGCATCCATTTGATGTACCGAGACGATATCGAGGTAACCGGTAAGAGAATCTAAAACAAAGCTGTTCCTAGTTCAACTAAACGCAGGTGCGCATATCAGAGATCGCATTCTCCCAACTCAGAAGAAAACACTTCAAACATCAGTTATCTTCACTGTAAAATCGACTTGTTTACTGCAAGTGTGCTGGAGGTGTACTTCATGGGTACATTTTGAGCAATTAATAAAATGCCTTGGTGGTAAACTCCAAAAATTCAAGTCGATTGTCTAGTACGGTGCACAATGATGAAATGTCGGCATCACACTGCGTGTCACGGGACATCAAACCGACTTGTTTGCTACAAGTGCACTCCTCATCTACCACAGAGAGATAAAAACGCCCTACTAAAATTTATTAGCAATGGTTTGTAAAGTAATCTATCTCACATTATGGTGAACGTATATCAGCTAACTTATAAAAGCTACTAACTGGTAACTGCAAATACATTCTTGGATTTTAAGAGTCCCTTAAATAACAGTAAACAGAAAGTGGACAAATATTAAGCATGCCAATTTCCTTTGGACGTAAAACTGAGTGTGCATTCTATAGACTTTGCATTTTTTTAAAAAGCTGGACAATGGCGAAAATTAAATAGAGAGCTTCGAAATGAATTTACAATTGTTGTGGTACTGTAGTCAATTTGCGCCTTTACAAGTAAACGGCAATGATTGTCAAACGTAGAAGATGCATTTGTTTTTCAAATCCACGCAGCCCTCATCGACAGTCTAAAATGCGGTGCAATGACGAAATCCCACTGTTTGTTACATAGGTTTATGTTTGTGATAATTTCACGCTCAATGTATCTGCAAAAATCTTTGCAAAAGTTAATGAAGACTGAGCTACCTCTACACCTTAGTTATTGCAGTGTTTTTCAGTGGAATGAATTATTCTTTACATGGTGACCAGAATGCCTATTTGTCATTCTTTTACAATAAACACCGATGGTTCTGTGTCATAGAAACTCGAATCGACTCGATTTTGTTGACTACATTTCTAATTTATTCAGCACACATTGACTAAGCGTCTTTGGAACATATATGGCACGGTTTTATTAATTACTAATTTGAATCAAATTTAATTAACGTAATTTTGCTGACGGCAAAATGATTTATGGCCTGTTTTTCTTAACTTGGTCAATCACTTTAACACATTGAACGATAAAGTTGGAAACGGATGTTTGCAAATGTCGAGATTTTATAGGATCATGGCATCTTTTATATTTCTTCTGATGAACATGGACAGTGAAAGTTAGGTCCACGCTACTAATTTACAAGTGCTTATCTTGAGATGCCACTGAAAGCCATGTCTTTGTAACTCCAAAATTTATTTCACTTTATTTTTTGTCTGTCGACGACTGAAGCAATCTGATTAGCACATTATTGTTTTCTGTGCCCCACATTGTCACTTTAAAATATATCAGGCAGACACGAATTCAGCGCAATGCATGCAAGCTAAGCTACAGCAACAAATGGGGTGATAAGTTAGAGATAGGCAATGCAGTGTAATTTTGATTTTACGAAAACTAATCACTCCAAATCAGTTTCTATAATTTGATTTTTGATAATAATTAAGTCTGTGCTCCACATTGTCAATTTGTTAAATCGTGGGGCACAGAAAAAGAAAGTGTGCTAATTAGATTGCTCCGACTTCAAATAGAACAAAATAAAATGAACAACACATTTGATGTCAATGAAGTAGATTTCGGAAATACAAAGCCATGACTTTTAGTCTTTTTTTAAAAAAATGCAAATGAAATAGTAGTTTGGCCTTACATTTTAAATGCAATAACCTAAGAAGGTTAGCGGGATAAAATCATGATGATCTTATAAAATCTTGACATTTGGAAACGTCTTCTTTCAACCTGATTGTTCATTGCGTTAAACTTTTAGACCAGGATAAAAAATGAAGGTGAGGAAACATATTGTTATGAACAAATTTATGTGCATCAAATTTGATATTAACTGATAATCAAAAAAACTATGTCATATGTGCTTCAAAAATGGTCAGCAAATGTGAAATGGAAAAAACCGGAAATGCAATTATAAAATATCAGGCTGATTGGAGACATTAGGACACAAAGCCGTCGGTATTTAATTTAAGAGAAAGCCAAGTTGACATTTTACAAATTATCCACAGGTTGTAATACGCTCCAAAGATTAATTCATTCCATTAAATCGCACTGCACTAATTAAAGTTGAGAAAAAACTGTCTTTATTTAGGGAAAGTGCCTCTTATTTTTGCAGAATTTCGCATTTGAAATATTAATCGTCTTAAACCCCTATGACACACAGTGTGATTTTATCATTGCACGGCATTATAGACTGACGATGAGTGCAGAGTGGAATTGAAAAAAAATTTCAACTTTTTACAAAAGGCAAAAATTGTCTACAGTACCACCATAATTGCAAATTCATTTCGAAACAATGTCTTTAATTTTTGCATTTGGTAATGTACTTCATATTTGCTCATTTTTGTGTACTGCATAATTAAACGCATTCTTCAAATCCGAGAATGCCTTAACGGTCTTAAAGTGGCAGCTTAGCAACTTTTGGAAGTGACCTGATATACGTTCACAATAATTTGAGATAAGGTGCTTTATAAACCCTTGCAGGTTACCTTTGGTAAAGCGGTGTTATCACTGTGTGATAAATGAAATGTGAAATTGTAGCAAAAAAGTAGGTTTGGTGTCCTGTGATACGCAGCATGACTTCGTCTTTTTGCACAAAAAATGAACATCGACGTCAATTTCGGAGTTTGCAACCAAGGTCTTTTATTAATCCTTCAAGATTTACCCATGAAGTACTCGTGCACACTTGAAGTGAACAAGTAGGTTTTTTATGGAAGATAATGGCAATGTGTTGTGCTTTTGAGTTAAAACAATACAATCTCTGTTGAAATAGCGGCAATGTGTGTTTTCGTGGTTGTTTTGATTCTGTTATTGCCTACTCCGCCATGTTCTCAGTAATTCGAATGATTCCTTTTTTGCTGTTTAAGAACAACATACAGCATTTGAAATCTCTGAATTCAGATGGAGGTGATACCACGTGACATCCAATGTAATTTTATCAAGGCATAAAATAGTCGAGTTGATGCTTTCGTCGTGACAGATGAATGAGCTTTTTACTAAGCACTAGCATGGTTCGTCAAACCGTTTCTTAAAGGGTTGCATCAACTGCATGCTCATCCCGAGGCAGTGTACTAAGTTTTTGATTTGGTGTTTGCACCGGTGTGTGTGCAAATTATAAATCGTGTTTTTGATTAAAACAGGTCTATTTGGATCTCTGTCACACTATGTGTGATTTCATTATTCATAACGCATCAGACAGTTGACGTGATCCGCATAGTGGAGTAAAGAACAATTAACCTACAATTTAAATGCTACATTTCGTAACATATTATGCACATTTTTTGGCTAATTTATTTTTTCGTTAACGTTTTTCTGCTTGTTTCTTTTCCTAATCAATTCTACTTTTAAGCCAGACCTATTTAGCATTTTTGCTTCATACAAGTTAGTTGTCATCAATAACACTGCAATTATGCTTAAAAAGGCTGGCTAATTGGTGTTATCTTAGGGGTGGCCGGTGATGACTGCAATGTCTTCAAAAATCTTATTTGACATTAAAATATTTCAAATAATCAAGCTCTTGTTGCTGTAATACGCTATCGCAAATAAAGCTTGTAGACATTTTTCTCGTCAAACTTAAGTAATAGTATGATGCCAACAGTGCCAATGACAACTGATAAATATGGACGAGAATTGAAAGCCAAGTGCTCATTCCGAGGCAGTTTCCTAAATTTTTGCTATGGTATTTAACCGGTGTGTGTGATAAGTGTAAAATGTGTTTCGAGTGAATCGAGTCTATTTGAATCCTTGTAACGCGCTGTAAGATTTCATCATTTATTACTCTTCAGACAACCGATGTGAAAATTACATTAAATGGCAATTAAACTTCAACTTTAATGCTATTGTTCAGAACATTTCAGTTGTACATTTTGGTTTGAATTTATATTGTTGCTAAAGTCTTCCGGTTTTTTTCTATTCCAAAGCACATCTGCTTCTAAAATTGACATCTAATGCATTTTGGCTTCAGGCAAGTCTGTTGTCATCAATAAAACAGCGGTTATATTAAAATGAAGTCTGAGTGGTTAGTGATATCGCTGGGTTGACTGGTAATGACTAAGTTGATTTGATGTCATCCTAAATATTATTTGACATAAAATTTTTTTAATAATCAAATTTTCCTTTCTGTATTAAGTTAATGCAAATGAAGCTTGTAGGCATATTTTTTCCATAAGGTTAAGCAATGTTGCAACGGAAATAACGCCAATGGCAACTGCCAAATGTGGACCAGGATTGAAAGCCGCATAGCTAAAGAAATATCTTAAAATTTGCCCACAAATTTATATTAAGTTTGATGTTTCAAAGTAAAATGGACCAAATAATAATAACGCGTATAAATTGTAGAAAGAGGCCTCAATTAACTCTCTTCTCTGTTAATTCCATTAATTGCTTTTCAACATGCACACTGCTGTTAAGGTCTCCAAAATAAATCATCAGGCTCACTTTAGGTTTCCAATTGCCAAAACACTTTAGTTTGGATTGGCGCATTTAAGTTCGTTTTGCTGATCGTTTTTTCGACATTACGTTGATAGTTTTGTTAAATACTGGTGAGTCATCTTCATACTCAAGCCATTTAACATAATAAGGTATGTGGGTAAAGTTGGCAAGTAAATGCAGATGTCTTATGTCAAAATTGGAAATCGCTGCTGTCATGTTAAATCCTGACTTTATTAAACCAAAAAGGAGGTATTTACAAATCTATCAACCTGAAAGTATTGCCGAATACATCGCAAACGCTACTTAAAAGACAACCTGTAAAAGTTTTGCTGGTTTGGGTTCTGAAATAATGCATTGAGGAAACATATTGACGCTTCCGCAATAAACATTTAACTTCAAGCGAAGTATTTTGCAGTGAAAATGGCAACAGTGAGCCTTTAAAATAAATACTGCTTTTTATCTGTTCGTGGTACAAAAATACGCCCTAAGTCCAATTTATGTTTGTTTTGAACGCAATCCAAGATTCTCTCGGGAAGATAGCAAAGCAGTGACGAAATTAAGGGCAGAAAGTCATGCATTTGTCTGGCTATAATTTAAAACACCTCTGCACATCGAGTATGGTAGCATATTGTAACAAGTTGTTGTTAAATACGTTTTGCTCTTATCGTGCACGTATTTTAAAGTAAGTAACAGGATTTAAATAAATTTAAAATAAGTTGATTCATTTTGTAATCAACGCTATTTAGTATTGAACAGGCAATCTGAGTGCTTGTGGTGTGGATTTTAATGCTGTTTGATTTGAGCAAATTAGCGTATTGCATTTCAAGCCATATTTCTTCTTTTATTAAGCTGATTTTAAAAAGCATTAGGACAAATAGGAAGCGGAAATAATTGGTTCATGACATTTCTATGGTTTCCTTGTAAATATTGACCGCAACTTCAGGTTAACACCTCAAAGGCTTAGAGATGTGAATTTGTGCATCTGACCGGTTTGAACGGCCTGTTAAAGAATATGCTGTGGGCCTCAGGATGTACTATTGCACCACACCTCGGCCACGAATTTGATACTGGCTAAAATATGCTGCCCTGCTATTCGCAATGAATTAGTGGACGTGAACACAGCCGGTTGCTCCTAATTTCAACAAAGTTGTAGTGACCGGATTAATGAGTCTAAATCACCTCAATACATATCAAATATTACCAACCAGCCATTGTAATTGTTCGTAGAACTATGAAGTTATCTCTCAATTTACTGGCAAATTTATTGGTACTTTTTGCATCATCAAGTACACTGGTTTCTTGATGTATCATTGCAAATAAATAACAGCATGAAATGGCTTCCGAAAAGTATTAACTACGAGTAGGCTTTGTTGTATGACGCGAAAACAGGAAATAATCAACAATTCGACATGATCAAAACGTGACAGCATGAACAGATGAGGTACGAAGCGTCAATACAGGCCATGCAAAGTGAGTAGAAACGGGAGCATAATTTGTACAACTGAGATCAGCGATGAGCTAGAGGTTGACGCATCGTCGTCTTGAGATAACGTTGTCGAGATTTCTGTTGGATTAAAAGTTGACGGGTTTGTGGTTTGAGGCAACGTTGATGTGATTGGAAGTAAAGGCTTGGCATAACATTGGTTTCGATGGCATCCATAGCCTTGTGGGCACTTGCTGCAACTGGGACCCTCTTTATAAGGTCTCCCAACGAGCAGGATCTCACTGTTAGGAAAAGTAGATAACGTAAATGAAGATAACGGAAGTAGTTAATAGCGTTTTGCATTAGGCATACCCAGGACTGTAGACACATGCTATCTCATAAAAGGGCCTTAAATCCGAATGCTCAGGCAGACACTGATGAATTGCACACCCGACTTCGGTGGAGGCTGCCCAAACCATCTATAATTTACGGGGCAAACAAAATTAGCAAATCGGATATGCTAAAATCTTAGATTATTTAGCAGTTTAAGGTGAGTTTATTGTACTTTTTAGAATTCATGTGCGGTGAAGCATGATTATTGGCAAATATTTCCGAATTGCTTTGGTATTTTAACATGTCACGTTTCATCATAAAATGTCAGTAACTACTTTTAAATAAGTTAGAAGACTTACACTGCACCAATTGTTTGTATTTATGGTGGTCTGCTTCAAAATTTATGCATGTATCGATAACACGCTATTTATGCCACACAGTTGATATTGCTCATGGTGACACTGAAAGAGTCAAAACGCATTTTAGACGGAGTCGAAATTTGGCACATGTCACCACAGTATGCCCAATGTACCTATTTTCGAATGTGATATTTAAGTCTTAATATCAAATGTGTGTAATTTCCGTTGAGAGATACTAGCTACACCGACAATGGGAAAAATACTAGTAGAGTCTGCAAAGCACAAAACGTGGCCACGGTAGAGGCATTTTCAAGTGCTTCATCAGCGTTAACCGAATCGCAAAAAACATATAAATGAAACGGACATTGCCTGCAAATGACAGAAATATGATAGGTACCATTAAAAGTATAGCAGGCTTGTGTGCAGTTTGCGCATGGTTTAGTGAAAGCTGTTGTTTCGGGCACAAATCACACATTGGCTGTCGAATGTGCTGCAAAATGATGAAATAATACTGCGTCAAGTGTCACCAACCAGACCTGTTTGCTACACGTGCATTTTCTTTAATGTATTATGCGCCATCATAATAGGTTTAGCAATGTGTCTGCGTTTTTGGATTAAAACGAGTGTTTGCACTTTGCAACCTTGTCTTTTTGTCTTTATTGCATGACAATTACATTTTTCCCATAGCTTAACACAAAAGCCAGTAGATTTTTGATTTGCAAACTCTTGTCAGTTATAATCAACACATTAGAGCATGGATCAGTTTATAAGAGCTCAACGTCGTTCATTGTTAGGCAACAGCTGAACATATGGCTTGAAAACGCGTGACAAAAGGAAAGATATTTCAAGTTAAACCCTTTAGGAATAGCAAAAGATGAAATTCGACTTTCACGGTGTACAGAACCAAATTAAACTTAATGTGGTTTGCCATAACTGTGACCAATAAGCCCCAGTATCCATGTCAGTTATCAGGTAGACCGTACCATGATTACGGGCAATTGAGCATAAATTTGACGATGCAGCTAATCATTATACTCGATTAGGCTTTTACCATAACGGAATGAGCATCAATGACTGACGAACTAGTGCATGCTTTAGACAATGACAGATTTTTCACTAAGACCGATGAAACAAAGGTGGGATCTCTGGCAAAATTCAAGTGTATTTCCGTGAATTGAAGTATAATCTTCTGTGCGCCTTCCTACAAAACTAAAATCAGAGGGCTAATTTTAAAAATGTACATTCAGGTTCTAGAAATCCAATTTCAAAATTAGACAAATATTTTGATCTCCATGCGATGTAAATATTTAACTTCTAAATGTCTTCTGAGAAATGACTGGAATCAACTGACGATTTTCAGGCGATTTTTGAAAAGTCAACACATTTGGATTTTTCGAATTGCGTTGGAAAGACACTTTCAAAATCGGCTCAAATTAAAACGATCTTGATTTTGTAGGTTTCCACGTTCTAGACAAATACCACATCTGATGAAAAAGTGCGACGGAATGCCAACACTTGTGTCTCGTAATTCATGAAACCACATTGTTGGTAAACGCACTAATTAGGAAGTCTACTTTGCCAGGTAATAGGAAAATGTGTGCACTCACAATATCTCCGCGGAATAACAACTATCATATTAACGTTCTTGTCATCTTAGACACAATTGCTGTGTCATGGAAAGCTCTAATAAATGTACTGGTTACTCATGGAAGGTAGTAGAAAGATAAAATCGTCTGCATCGTGTGTTTCGTGAAAGTTGTCAGAAGCTGCAAAACTTTATCGAGCATTTGTGATCAGGAGCGAATAAAATTGAAAAAGTCACTGAGGCGTTATTAATTAAGGTCAGCTAATTGATTTGATGCTGATTTTAAAAGCACTTTGTCACAGACTTGTGGAAACCAAAAATTCTGAATTCACGAATAGAAAAAAAGTCTAAAAAAACTGGCAAATTTACACACACACACACACCTCGAAATTTATATAGAAGAGTTATTTAAAGAATTCACGGAGAATCAACAAAGTAGTTCGTGTTAGGGTAATCTAATGCTAAGGCACAAGCCATTTTATCAAACCAACCATTCAGTTCAAAAAGGCCCTTTACAATTAAAATTACTTTAACACTTGAGGCATAGCTGCGTCCTTTTTAAGCGTCATTGCTATGCAACGTGTATTTGAAAAGCAGGTTTGAAGTCCTGACATTATTTGCTACAAATACAACGTTTGTGTGCTTGTAATAGGACTGCATTATATAATTGTCTGTAAATACCATGGTGGATGCTTGATTTATATTGTGTGGCGTCGGATCGGGGCGCAGACATGTTGGACCACCTGGCCGCAGCCAGTCCTGTGTCTCTCTGTGTTCCAATGGCATGCGAGGAGGATAAGCAGTCAACCAGAGAGGGACACGACTGAGGAGCAGTATATAATGAGCGGCGTGGCAAGTGCGACGGACTCGGATGGAAGGCGCCTGACGTGTGGCTCTGGCTTCTGATTGGTCAATAAAGCCTGTTCTGTTGTACCAGTCTTTTTCGTATTAGGGCTCGGGTATTCTACAATTGCCATAAAGGAAAGTAACACATTCAGTAAACAATGGTGACGGCAAGTGGAAAACGGCCTTAGAATTATGGCCTTTATTCTTTACTAATTTAAATCATTTTTGTACATAAGCTGAGTCATCATGGCTCCTTTAAGTAAAAACAAAATATGCAACGTCTCAAATAATTATTTCACTGAAGACCTTTGTTTCTGAATTGCGCAACTTGTATCACTTCCACCATATAGATTTTCAGGCAACTTCATCTGAACAAAAATAACTTTAGAAGCTTGTACGTTTGTCTAGCCTTAGAACCGGCCTACTCACTCTAATGCGAGACGGGAAAAGACCGCGTTCAGGAAGCCTTTTACGTCTCAGCCAAAGGCCGAGTGACTTGTCAGCATGTTAACATTTATATAAGCTAAAATGAGACCTTGACCTGGCCCATGGAATCGGATTAATGCAGATAAAATTGGAAGTAGGGCAGTGTGAGTGACACACACACTGACATGGCGTGGTTGGGGGGTTAGCGTAAACAGTGAAGAGAAACGGCGATGAGCCATCTCGGGGTGCTTTGGATCCCCAAAAGAATTTAATCCCTGAAATATCTTTTCAGCGATTTCATTCACCGTGTGGCATCTCTCAGGTAGAGCATGCCAACTGCAAAGTAATAAGGTCATCAACAAATTTAAGCGCATTTATATGTTCTTAAAATAAGGCGGGCTTCTACATTGACCGTGCCAAATGGTATTCGGATGGGGCCTATTCTCATAAAAATATGCCGCTGGTTGAAGAACTTTTCATGCCAGGATTAAGAGTGTCATCTAAGTCTCGAGAGCAACATCAGGTCGAGGGTTGCAATACCGCAATTTGACTTGCCTGCTTTCTTGACAAGTATGGGGCTTTTCTGACCAAGTTCTTTGCTGAGCTTGTGCAATTCTTGGCTGTAGCGTTCCTCAGTCAAGGTCCGACATGTTTCCAGGATATACAGACGTCGATGTAATGGATTGTCGGAGAACGAAAATTTGGTGAGTTTAACATGAAATCAAGATGTAGATTTCACCTAAATTAATCAAATTTCAATGTAACAGGAATATGGACTCAAATTCACTACTATCGCAAAGGTATTTGTCGGATTAAATCAGCTTTAACTGTCCAAGCTACTCTTTGGTAAAAGGGCACTTCGATTTAGGCATCACTGGTCCGTTCCATTACTTCTACTACCAGGCTGTCAAAAACCAGTTCTCTAACAATTGCCTCACCTACATGTAGAGCAAAATTATTTTGTCAATTTTTTTCGTCCCACACTTCAGACACTGCGTTAATTATTGAACATGAAGTCGCAGAGTGTTCAACAAGGCCTGTGCTGTATACAAATATTTTTTTCGCATTTTTTAAATGCAAGGTCAGCATGTCGCGCGTTAACACAGGATTTGTGCAAATCATTTACGAAAATCTACGCACACGTATATCAGTCGAAGCCTATGTGGTAGGTTTGTCAAACATTGTTTATGCTGTTTAGAAGGTTCGCCAATGTGCCTATCAAAGACATTGACTGTCTACTTTTTAGTGCACAGTTAAAATCACAGTACGACTTGTATCTGACACGTGCACATTCTACCAATCCTTTACATCACAATGACTAAGCTTTGTGAAAATATCGAGTTGAAGGGATTCGTGTTGATTCACGTCCAATAACCCAGTCTTCGCAGCTTCCAGCCCACGTCCCCCCTTTTCACGACCTGCCCGTCAGTCACGTGAGGCCACTGATTCATTAACCACTGCGCCTGTCCCACCACTACCTCAGTAACCACTGTGACCTCACAGACACTTGTGTTTATTTTTATGCATTTCCACTGAACCGTAATTGTACACGACGCAACTTGGTTGAACTGTCTAGTAAACGGTTGTGCCCTCTCAACTCCGGTCTTCTTTATTTTCGCGGGAACACAGGGTACCTTATTCGGCTTAGATTGTTGCCGTGGCCCCGGCGTGGTTCTAGACAACATGCCGGGGTACTTAACAAGGTATTCTATGAAACCAGCAGGCAAATTGGAAGGAACAGTGAGCAAAATTACGTTGATTAATTTGCATAAAATTCAAAGTGAGTTTAAAAACATTCCTGAACCTTAAAACCTATAGTTGTTTTGCCTAATTTTATAGGGTTGTGAATGTGCTGGCAGTCATAAAATTATTCCCTCCAATAACATCACTAGCTTAAGTAGTGCTTTTCTCACATGGTTTGTTAAATGTTGGTGTGAATGGAGTAGCAAAATACAAGCGTTTGATTGGTTTCATAAATAAAGAAGGAACTTGTGGTCCATGGTTTGGGGGTACACGTGCTAACAGTGGCCCATATCTAACGCGCATGGTGTGGTAGGCAAAGTTTGTGTCGCTGACTGCGACGACCTGTGTAGTAGCCGTTAATCAACATTATTCACACCAATGTCCTCGTGGGAGGATAAAAACTAAAAGAAATAACATCAATAACGAGGTTCTTTGCCTCCGGTCTAAAAAATTTGTTAATTGTTGCAGAAGCTCAAATTGTCCATAACATGCTGCCATAAAAGGCAGCAAGTGCATTGCAAACCTTCGATTCCTTCTCAAGCAATTTAACTTAACTTCAACAAATGTAAAATGAAACAATCACAAGTGAATCTTTTCATGGGTTGCATTTTATTCGCATTTGACTTCACCGTGTCATGGATTGCAATACGATGATTGTTTGAGGGAATATTTGTAATCACAAGCCAAGTCCGAATTTGCAATTGTTTTCCACAGGTTTACAATTATTCCGAGTCCTGAAGATTAACGTCCATTGACACGATCTTCACATTCGCATTCAATCTGCCTCCCTTTTTGCAGTAGCTTTGTCAATCATGAGGGTATCTACACCGCTACTGAAACCACGCACCTTGACTAATGGTCTTTGTTCTCCTACAACCTAAGCTGACTATTCTTGGCTCTGTCAGTTTTTGTAAGCCAGGACTGTTTAATGTAGGCATATGCCATTAATGCGCAGTTGAAGAGCCAAATCACTGACGCCTCTGCCTGATTTCCTATTCGTGCACTGCTTGCAATATCTTAGAACAGCGCAAGCTATGACAAGCGCTTAAAAGGGTAAATTTTGTTGAGCAGTACAAAAACGTTTATGCAATCCAACGTGTCTTCGACGGCATCCATGTTTTGGTATCGACTGGTGTGTACATATCTGCTTTCCGGTATTCCTGTAGGTGGAAGATCTCAGTCAGAATGCAGCAGTCAGTTCAAGCGGAAATCGATGTTGCGAAATATGGTCCTTTTTTTAATGCAGTTAAATTTCTAGATTAAGTGACATAGGTGAGCTAGTCTATGCCGAAAGTTGAGAATAAATTTATTTAACGATCACGATATCTAAAGCATGCACCTTTCTCCTCCACTCGTCACACCTAATCGGCTATTTAGGCATGGTTGCTCTGCAAGTACACCAAAATGCATTGCCCATCAACTTCACGTGCGCAGACAAAGGCAATCAGCCTGCAATTTGGCACCTACATCCAGTAAACGGTAGAAGGACTCAATAATTCTCACCTCCACGGTATTTCGCCTACGCGCATTGTTGGAAACAATGCAGCCAAGCGTGCACAATGGCACATTGCGCTGAGCAGTGAAAAAAATTTGTTCTGAGCAATGCGTTGTGTTTTGCTAAAGCCCCACATTTTAGAGGTACAAGAGCGCAGGCAACGTATAGCATTTAACATACTATCCAAGGTGATATTTGGTGATCATGGTTGAGGCAATTAAAATGCCATCCATTATCAAAACGTGAGGTACACTTGCGTGTGGCTTCATGATTTCACATGGAATCAGACATTCGTTTGTCGGTGTCATACCATTTCACGAGCGTTAAAAATGTTCTTCTAGTTTTATAGTTTATTCAAACTAATTGATGCTCAATCTCAATTTACTGATGCTAAGTAGCAGGGAATCTACCTGACCTTGATAAGTTGACTTGCCTTGGCTTTGGCGTGCTCGTCCTGAGGCACAATTCAGCTGCAATGGCGTGATTGCTTATTGGAATACATGTGGCGAAAACCGACAGTGCCACAAATTAATGTATTGTGCCATGTCCCTAGAGGGAAAAGTTTTAGAAACATCATGATGATGTCGACAACGACGACAAACGGGTTGTAGCAGACATTCATTACAAATTTTTCCGATGACTTGATGAATTTCTAGGAAGCAGTTGCAGTTATCGTCAAAGTTGTCACCAGGTATTGGAACCAATTTCTAAAAATATCAAGTGTTATTTCCTAGGCACGTCACTTTCGTTGTGCAAACATTTAAGGTGTGCATTTGAAACCAACGACCACCAAATCAGAATAATAAAAATGCACTTTTTACTATATGAAGTAGTGGAACATACACTTCATAAACTACTCATTCCCAATAATAGACAGGCAATTTGATAATTAATACAATTCTGATTTTTTCGCATAAACATCAGAAATGCGCAGCCAATCTAGCAAGTAACTGTAAGTTAGAGTAGTAAAAAAGGCAAATATTTTACTAACCGGTGCTATGTATCGCTTTAACGCGTGTGTTTTGGGGTATGTACACGAACCCAATGATGCTGAAACATGGAAATTTCTGCTTCACCTCATTCTTGCACTCAAACTTTACAGAATCCAAATACTACGCCGATTTCAATTAAAACTACTATAATGTATTTAAATCACATCTCGACTTCACGTTGCCATGTTGTCGTATTCCTGTGAATTTTAAAAATTAATTTATCGAAAAGTGGCAACAGCACCGGTAAGACGGGGTAAAGAGCTGCTGCTGTCTTTTTACTTGTATAACCAATTTCTTCAGACGCTACATTCGTATGAATGCAAAATTTGACACGCCAACATGTTGTACTCTTTTAAGAGGTATATTGATAGGACGATGTTAATCTTCACAAGGTCATGCATGGCTATGGATTGCGTTAGTAAGTCGTTATGAAAGTTACCGTTGTTGGCTTGTAGGCGGCTGTCACAATGCGTGGTTCTGGAGTGACTGTCAAACAGCATTGTGCAATGCATTTGGCGTTGCAAGCCTCACTGAGTGCTCAATTTGTTTTGTATCATTAAAATTGCTGTTAGGATAACCTCATGGCCATAATCCGTCTCAATTTATGTTATAACTATCTAATTATACATCTGCCGTTTGAATTATATGTGCACTCAATTAAACTCAATATGATGATAGTTGTGTGCATCATAATACTAAAACAGTAGAAGCTTATGTTAAATGTCATTCTGCGCTATTGTGGGGAAGTTGATATTGTCACACAAAAGAAACACGAAATTACAAATACAATTTTCTCTTATCAAGTCTCTTATTGCACAATGTGAATACCTTATTCTAATTTATGCAGATTGCCAACCTTATTGTGTCATTTCACATTCGATATAATTAGAATGAATATCAAGGAATATTCAAAAGTGCAAAACTAAATCTTTTTTGGAACCAGTGAGGTACTGATACTACAGGTAATGTGAATCGGAGTTTTTAGCAAAATGGGAAATACATTGCCTATTTAACCCATATAGATCGCGTGATTTTGACGTGCTTGTGTTATTCTACATATTTGAGGCGGCACCATAGCTTCTAAGCACAAAGACAGCGATAATTACTGCGTTTGAAAGATCCCGATTTAAGTTAAAATTTACCGGCAACTCTAGAACGCACAACGTCCACTTTTACAGGCCTCAAAATTTAGACTTGGCGCCTTTTCTCATATTATACTTGTCTTTCCACGCACCCACCTGCCTATACTTGTAGGCGATGTACCTTTATGAATTTATTCAAGCACCAGCGCCCCACAATATGCTTTACATTTGTGGATGTATTAAATTAGAAAGTTTTTTTGAATAGACAGTCAGTAGTAGTGATTGGAGACAAAAAGGAACCTTTAAATTGCCTTTTTTAGCTCCGTAGCCTAAGTCATAAATTAAACGACATAAAGGACACAATTAGCTGTTGTATCTTGCATTAAAAAGTTTTTTTTTGATAAAGGTGGGAAAAGATAAAATGACAGCTACTTTTGATGCAGTTAACTTCATACACGCAATCATAAACCGTCAATCAGTTTTATTTAAATGCCTAAACAGTAGACCAAAATACTTCTGAGTGGAATCATGTAAGTGATGGTTGTATTTTGACATCCTAGGTTTTCTGGAAACCTATGCAGGGCCGTTCAATCGTAGCAGCCACTGTGTTTGAAGACCGCGTTCTTAAGACTTTCTAATTTCGACTTGTGAATGACGACGTTTGGAAAATTTGCACCAAGTAAATATAATTCCTGTCTGTGTTGTTTATCGGGATTAATGAGCATGTTGTACTCAATAAGGGACGGTACCGTAAACTTTTTAGATAAGCAATTAATACCATAGCAAATGAAACCATCAGTAATGTTTCACCTTAATTTGTTATAATGATCATTGCAGAATGCCCGAGTGCAAATAGGAAGCTGAGGACAGCTTCACTTCTGAGGGGGATGCAGTGTAGTGTGGCGTCGGATTAGGGCGCAGATGTGTTGGACCGCCTTGACTCAGCCAATCCCGTGTCTGCGTTCCAATGGCGTGCGAGAAAGATGAGCAGCCAACCAGAGAAGGACACAACTGAGGTGAAGTGGTGGACGCGGATGGAAGGCGCCTGACGTGTGGCTCTGGCTTGTGATTGGTCAATAAAGCCTGTTCTGTTGTACCGGTCTTTTACCTATTAGGGCTCGGGTATTCTACATCATCGTTGTCGGTGCCATCGGCATTGTACTCACACGTAGCCGTGATTTCAACTTCGCATTAAAAACAATAGCCGCAGAGCTCCTATCACACTAGTTTCGGCGTCGTTCGAAATCCTTCTTGCAACTTAGTTCACTACTATGGTACTTTACGCCATAAAGACATCAATCTACATACAAAAAATATTATAATAACACCAGAATTTAAGAGCAGTGTAATTTAGATGTGTCAGTATTGATCTTGTAAACAGATGCTGTCGCTGATAAGCCAGGTTGATAAATAGACCTGAAATCGAGTGCTCATCTTCTGCCACGGCATCCATGCTGGATGGCTGGCCAAGCAATTCGCAGCCTAACCTGGTGGGTCAAATTAAGTTTAAACGTGACAGCAACATGACATTTTGACGACGCTATATTATTAATTAATTGAATTAGGGGTGTTTTGAATAGGTTTAATATAATTTGGCCCTTACCGAACAAGCTGCTACAGTAGATACACTGCCGAAATTTTTTACGCTTACATACACCTGACGTTTCTCAAACTTTAATAAATAAATTCACTTGCTTTACTTTCTTTAATAACAGGTCTGCAAAAATCTTATTCGACGTCTGTAAAGTCTCAATCTGGTCTGCAAGCACAGAAGCATGGCTCTTCCAAATCGGTGAAAATTAATGACTTAGGATCCCAGCCTGGATTGGATTCGTTACTTCTCATAGTGGCTTTGATAGATTAAGGGAAATAGAGAAACGAAAATCTGTTTTTTCCGACCAAGTTTTAGTTTTCATGGAAATCAAAAGGTAATTTTAACATGCACTATGGCAAATTATCTTCGTATTCCCTTTTATTTCGACAAATTTAAATTTTAAGTAGTCGACATTTAAACGCATTAATTTACTCATTTCTGCTATCTTCATTTGACTGATCATGATGGGTGTTGCAACGGCATCTAAGTAACCAAAATATGCATTCTCTCAACAGGTACTCCAAAATCTTGTCTTATGCTAGTGATACCTTCTTGGAATAGAACAGGACATGGGGAGGTTGGGAAAGGGCCACTTAGGTTTTCTTTTGTTGTAGTTGGTTAAAAGCAGCATACACTTAAAGTCTTCTATCAATTGTCTTTACTTTTACAGTTCATTTTATTGAGGGGATGCAGCATTATGCATCACTAAGTCTAGTGAGGAAAATGCATTCATAAATCATTGTCAACTAAATGTGGTTCAAAAAATAAGTTTGGCCATGTTTAGTCAAACGGAAACATAATTTCAAAAACCCTCTTGGCTAAACCAAAGATGTTGAAAAAACTGAAATGTGCATATGTTTACTTTGGGTTTCAAATCCATTGAGGACCACCCAACATGGACACTGTTTGAGCACGAGTAATTCTTTTGTAACCGCTTCATAAACAGCCTTATGACCCCCTTTAAACATACACACAATTAAAGTTGATAGGTCTAAGCCTGTTGCAAATCATTTTTACAGGATTCCAATGTCATAAACTGTGCAAAAATCAGTGCCTAGGTTTTAATTTGTCAATTTTTTTGTAATATTCAGTCCAAAGATTTTAGGCGTGCATGACGTCATGAAATAAATCAATGCGAACTTGGCTGCGGAAAGGATTTTAAGGATTACTGATGACACAATGTCAAGGGGGAGAGATTTCTGTGGGTCCAAAGTCTCATGCGAGCACCATGTAGATAATACTGACACTGACAACTTATTAAAACGTTAAGTGGAACTGGACGGAAGGAATTAGCTTCCATAGGACTACAATGCGTCCGGAATGTAAACCTTTTAACATAGGATGTTGCAAATTTATGCAGACAACAATAAAGGCCACAATTTCCTAATTTTACGAGAAGTCATAGAGAAAAAATATTATTCCTTAATTTCTGATCATTGACTTTTTAGATGATACTGCTTTAGCCCTTTGTTTGGAGTATTGCATCTTGCGGTGAACGAGGCATTTAAGCCGGTCATATGACAATACGCAGGTGGCCGTCCAATGGGTAATTCGACCTTCCATTGTTGTAATCGTCTAGGCATTGTACGCAGAATGTTTTAAATGACCAATACAGGTTGATGATCAACATGATTTGACTGAACTGGTAAAGCTGATGGCCAGAGGAGGCGAATGAGTAACGAGGAGGTAATATTAATGCAAGTGTCTGGAAAACATGATTGGATATCAGAAGTACAGGGCGTAAATTACTTGTAAGGAGAGACTTAATTTACGTGGAATATTTTAGTTTGTATTTCGTTGCAAAATTTTATCGTTTCCTAAAGAAATTGTGACTGCCACTTCAGGATCGCTTAAAGTAGATGAAATGGTGGAAGTCTTTGTCGTTACGGTTCCTAAACGTGTAAAGTGAGAACGATTATCCATCAACTTGTTTGATGAAATTATTTCTGGGAGTCAACGCCAATTATTGAGGCCATCGAGTCAAATGGCGGCCTCATCTATCCGCCCGTATTTATTTATCATTTGCCTTCAGCTGTAATTTGCCTAATACTGAAATAGTGCTAACAGGGGGACTAGTTAATAAATGTAAGCATCGAAAATTTCTTATAAACATTTGCACTGGCTCTTTAGTTATGGCCTTCTCGTAAATGTGTAGATTCATGCAAATAGCATTCACATACTTCTCCTTGTGATAACATAAAAGCTTAGTGACTTCACAGCAAATTCGCATGCTGGACTCTACCATCTACTGAAATGTCAAAGTATAACTGATTTTTATATTGCAGGTAAACAGATGGCTTTATTTACATGACGAAATTTTTAAAATTATTTTGTTAAACTGGGTTAATATAAACTCCAGTGTATCTTACGATAAAACAAACACTGTATTTGCTTTGGTAGAGCAGTTTTAGCCTGTTTAGTGCCTTATCCCTAATTTCAGTAAACTGGCCATAATCAGGCGAGATATTTGTAAAGCAAAATTCAAGATTTCTGACTGCATTTGTGCGTGGTACGTAACGGCTGGTCAGAATGTAGAATTCTGTGGGTAGTCATTATGGCTTACTTTGTTTCCCTTCACTGTGCAGCACTTAAGACACTTTTCAAAAAAAAATTAACTTTAATGTAACTGCTTAAAGGTATTTTGCAAAATCTGCTTACAGTCAAATACCTATTTGCTCTATCTTCCAGTAGCGGAGATATCTGCATTGGAATCATGCTTTAATCTTTTTGGCGAAAGGGATAAAGGAACCAATCGGAAGGTCACCATCATCAAGCAAACTTGCAAAAAAATTATTGGTTAATCAAATTGAATTTGGATTCAATTTTAAGGCAAACTTTGCGTCTCATGTTTGAAGGCTAAACCATTACTTGGAAGGAAAGAAATACAGAAGGCGATGACGAAGATTTAATCCATTCAAAATTACAAGTCTCCGTTCATTATCCAAGGACGAATTTAATGTTACTTGCTTATGATAATTTGTCCATTTTGCCATATTCTAAATTTATTAATAAAACAAAATTGTGCTATTCTCTCAAGAGTGGAAATGCAATGTAGCGGTTTGTCAAGGAATGTTTTTTTCTACTTCCAAAGCAGAACAGAGCAAGGCGTTGAGACACATGTCTATTAGATGCATTTCTTGCAAAATGGC
>UXSR01005385.1:0-58758 GCA_900604375.1 Mesocestoides corti | reverse complement strand
TGTGCACACATACACCTCCGTTTCCTTAATTGATGGTGTGCATAGTAATGAAGCACTAAGTAAATAAAAATGTCACATGTTAGAAAACATTAAAACTTTTCTTTAGAGAAATTTTGTATTCTGAAAAGCCAATATCGAGTTGCGTAAATAAATTTCAACAATTTTACTTGTTTATTGAGTTTAGAGAAAGCCGCCAATATCGATTGTGCAGGCTAATTGAACATTGTAAAACAGTTTTTGCCATCCGTGTGAAATTACACGAGTTTTCCTAATGTATGTTTATTAAAACCCAACGCTATAAAATGGTCTTGGTAATCGTTGTTAGTTGCATTCGGTGTGTGCAATCAAATAAAGCGTTACGGTGTAAATTCTATTCCCTTTTTTGTATAGTTGGAGCCATGCATAAGATCTTTGGTCTGCTGGCGCTAACACTGTTTGTCCAAGCGGACGTCCCGTCAGAGGAAGAACGCAAAAAAATTGTGGAATGCCACACGAAACTGCGTGAGGAAGTTCATCCGCCGGCAAGCAACATGCAGTTGATTGTGAGTTCGAGAATTGACATTAAGTTTATTTAGTAATATTTTAAGTCTAACGCTTGTAGTGACGTTAAACCTGGCAGCTTATTTTAACATGACGGTTTGTGTTAGTCTTGTATTTTGCTTTACACTTACGAAATAATAATTACGTTGGTCTTATGCAGACTTACTCATTTGAAATGGAAAAACTTGCCCAAGAATTATTCGATTTCTGTGGTTCTGATTTTCCGGAGACGGATCCAAGATTCAAAGATGTCGGCATTGCCGAACTGACTTCAGAAGGCGGAATACCTCAATATCGCGACTTCTGCTACGAAGACAGCAAAACCTATAGCTATGAAAGGGACAATTGTAATGGGCATTGTCTTAATTACATACGCGTAAGTTGAAGTTAAATATAACTTAAACTGATTATCACTATGTGCTCTAAGCTTCCCAGTATTGTACTAAAAAGGACAAAATTTTTTGTGTTAAGAATGGACTTAAGTTCTGAATAATTACGATTCACATACATATATTTAAGCCTAATTTTGCTAACGTGTGTGGCAACAAGAGAAATGTTATACATACTACGTCTAAGAGGTTTACTTAGGGTTTGTGTCATAGCATGACACAGTTGCAGGACTATCGTGATAGTACAAACCATATTAACGGCGTCGTTTAATCGAGCATGGAGCCAGAATTAATTATTTTCTTTCAATCTGTTTGTCTTTTTATTTAAGATGGTTTGGGCCCAGACGACACTTGTTGGATGCGCATTAGGTCGGTGCAAAGCTATGGATGATCCAAATAGTTTTATTCTCTGCACATACAAACCTAGGTAAGATGGTCAGTTAAATCTTCCAGCAATTACTTTTCACGATTTCATTGTGTAGACAATGTTTTTTTTTCAGTTCGTTAAAGCTTGAATCGAGACCTTATGAAAATGGAACCAGTTGTAGTAAATGTCCTGAGGGATACGGATGTCAACGAAACCAATGCTATGTCACTTCACTTGCCTTCAAACAACTAACTTCAATTCACGTAACTCTGTTACCACTCCTCATTATAATAGTTCAGTTCCACTTGAAAGAAGGTATTTGAGCCAAATTTATCTTGTTGCCAGCTTTTGTCATGTAACTGAAAAGATTTACTTATCTTTGGCAAATCAAAATATGATCAACGAAATTCCGCATTTTTGGCTACGAATCTTTAGGCTAAGTTAATATTCGACAGATGTGCAATTATGTTCTAATGATTTACAAAACTGAAGTACAAATGGAACAGTTATAGCGTTATACTGTTTCGAGTAGACAGTTTAACCTACTGGATGCACTTGGATAATAAGTAGTTTCGTAGTAAAAAATAGTATTTGATACGCAAGCAAATCACATAAAAATGGATTTAACATCTCTATCCAACTGTAAACGTAGCAACAGAAAAATAAAAGATTTTTCACCTCATGCCTCTTGCAGAAATTGCTACATTGACATAGCTATTGGCAATTAGCAACAATTAGCCTATTTGATTTCTAAAAAAATGCGTTTCACACATGAATGTTAGACAGGTACAAGCAGATCCTATATTTGCTGACCAATCGATGCTGGATGCGTTCTTTATTCTTGTACATTAATAGCGGTCGCTTTAAGTAACATAATAATTAAATATTTGACATTTGAAAGTGTAAGAGCTAAAAGACAGTTGTTTCATTAACAAATGTTTTCTATTATAGAATTACTTCGGTTTTGGGGAAATAAATTTTAAAAAGACTGTCAAATTAAACTAGATTCAATCATTTTGAAACTCAAATTAGGATGAATCAAAGCAAAGTTGTTAATAGAGTTCCGGTTCTTAAGTTCTGTAAAATGCAAAAAGCTCAGTGAGTTGTCGGCATAATTTCAACTTTGAAGTGCGCAAATGTACGATGGAAATGAAAGAAGTTTGCTTGAGACCTTGTAGCACTTTAGTAAAAAACTATACGGTAGCGAGCAATCTTAAGTACTGTCACAATTATGGTCAGTTGGACCTCCTGGATACTTAAGTGACGATTGATTTCTTAAAAGGTTTATTGGTGAAATGTTCAGGCGACTTGGTTATTCAGTTGTAAATAAATCGTTGCATTTTCTATCATCAGTCTTATATTCTTCTCTGGCTGTTATGGTCTGTCGAATAGCAGGGTTGTAAGAAGCTGCTACATGTAGATACCCCAAAAAAGGGATGCACTGATTTTCGACTGCGTCAACTGGTGATTTCTCTCGAACATTTCACAATCCCCTGCTTTGTTATCAACGACTCACCCTATTGCTGTACACCTCTGTTTCGAAAACAGCTTTTTAGTTAAAGGAATTATAGATAGGTCTTGCTTTAAATTGACTTAAATAGAGCCCTAATATGATTTATATGTATTCGCACATCTTCAGTTATCTTCGGTTCACATAAAACTTGAATGCTTGCTCGTACGTAGGCATAGACATGTATTTTTGTCTCAACGGTTTTCGGTGTGAAAAAAACTAAGGGTCTCTTTTAACGACATCAACACTTACTGGTTTACGAGTTTACCTTCTAAGAACACAACTTTATTACCGTTATTAGGCAGCTTGATGCAACGATCGCCTTGAGCGGAACGATTTAGCGTGTTTTTCTTTAATACAACTTAGAGGTATGTAAATGCAGTGTGTGAAACATCAGCTTCATGGTCGATTTCCTGAGCCAGGTGTTTAACTCATATTTCAAATGTTTGACTGAACGATTTCAAAGAAAACATGCCAGGTCTTATCTACCTGCTGATGGTTTCGTGGAATGTGCTTGCCTGGGTTCCATCAGCGTTGCCTTATCTACCGGTGGCTACCAGCCACAGGCCTCTTTATAATGCATATCAACACGCCGTTCTCCTTCTGAAAAAAATTGCATTACGAAACAGTAAACAAATTAACTACTTAACTGTTTAATTACCGAAATGCTTATTTACTTATTACTGCTTTTTTTAATGTGGAGGAGGCTGGCAACCTCCAACCACTGCTAGATATAATTTTTTTATTCTCACATAACTATTATGGTAGAAATCATGTGACCTGGGCCATGTTTTGATTCATTCTGCCCTAGTATCGGAAGAACGTTCTTTTAAAGCATGCAAAATTAGGACATGGGCATAAGACCTGTAAGTCCAGTGCATGAGATAACTAAAAACATAGGCTAATCGACTATCTGGAGTAGAAAAGGACTATTTTCTTTTTTGCCTTGAAAACTGTCTCTAAACAGGTCATGAATTTTCTTTATAATGTTTGAAAACCGCCACGCAATTTGCCCTTGTAAAAGTCCTTTGGCAACTGTTAAAATGGCTACAATTTCCTACTTCTCTATGGCGACTTCCTCTCTAGATCACATTTTTGCTTTTACTAAGCCCCACATTTCATTTTTTTTTCACCTCGGCAATACCCCCATAATTGATCGAGTTTAAATAAATTTTAGGTGATCAAAAAGCTCTTGAGATCACGTCAATTGTCCAAATCAGCTTGGGATATGCCAGAAGCAGGCACTAATACGAAACGTTGTAGGTCTTTTCAACCCAAAAAATCGGAGGCCTGATAACACGCATATATTCTGCCACAAGAATGTGGGCTGTGAGACAGTATACTCTCGAAAACTGTAGAGTTGAATTATAAAAGCAGAATAGTGGTCTCAAAGTTCGGCTAAAAGGGGCTGTTGGTCAGGTTTGAAAGGTAGTAGAGTGGTGTGCATGTTCGTCATTACTTCAGTATGAGGAAGGGACATTGCTCACAAACGTGGTCTACTGGCAATGGCCTACGCTTAAAGCCTTTTGTGCTCCAGTTCGGCCATTTGTGAAAACGTGAATACTAAAACGTAGAATGCTTCGGGTGGCTGCTAAACGGGTACTTATAAGCACGTGCCATGTTGCTACAGACATGACAATACCAGTATAGGCGTGATCGCTTCTTGGCTTGACTAAGATTGCTTAAACAGAAAGCGGAGAGATGTCATCGTTATGGCTTTTCAAAAGAATGTTTCTTAATCCTCAATGACGTTTTGGCCATTCGTTATAACTGTTTTTTTTTATTTAAACGATATGTACTAGCTGTTGCCCCAAGTCGATGGTTACCTAAGTCGATTAATGTGTCCAAATTTAACAGAGAGGATTCAGTTAGCCTAAAGATTTCATGACGTGGGTTGACATGTCTACGATGATTTGTTGGTGCTGGTACAATCATGGATAAATTTAAACTTGACTTGAATCCCTAAGCCTTCCTCTTCAATGCTAACCCAGCTAATCAAATTCTTCAGATGCAATCATATACTACCTGCCAGACTCCACGGCTGAGTGTTGATGCGAAACGGTTGCAGCTTCTTTGATTCAAAAGTATAAAATGCTTGACCCAAAAGGTTTCTAAAACATAACGATTTATATTTATTGAAAACTTTACAGTCTGGTTGCTATTTCCACGTTGGCGAATTATCAGCACAGCCAATAGAGAAAAAAGATATGCCAGCCACTAACAGACTTCCTCCTTATTCATGTGACATGATAGCCTTAGACACTCGGTAAATGGCTTTTTGACGTTTCTACGATTTTCAAATTTCATGTTTCTGCTGGTTTTATTAATAGGTAGATGAGCTTATGCATGACCGCGTCAATACATTCAGACAAATGATTCCAATTGATAAAGTTATCTGAATCAGGGCGATTGGGACATTAATATACCATCAGGTTCCTGTAATGGAATAAGAGGTTAAGAGCTTAAAAACAAGGCATGGTGCAATTTTATGAGTTTTCTTAAGAACCTATTTACAATGTTGGGGAATGTTAAATTGAGCCGTGTGGCTAGGCCTCATAAATTCGTGGTAAATTCGTCCTACAAATCGCGTGAGAATATTCATGTGCCCTGTTCAAACGACTACCAAAATTGTGCATTGGTTTTAGTTTGACTGTTTAATCCTGTGGAGCATTTTCGGTAAATACTTGTCGTGAATCTTCAAGTTTTACGTCCAAGTACTTCTTCTACAAATTCCAAAACGTATGCAGATCAGTCTACTCGCACATTTCTATGCTACTAATATAACTAATAAAGCAGTCATTGGTATCGTAACTAACTCGCCCAAACCTTATCGATCGG
The DNA here is from genome assembly GCA_900604375.1 of Mesocestoides corti. NCBI lineage: Eukaryota > Metazoa > Platyhelminthes > Cestoda > Cyclophyllidea > Mesocestoididae > Mesocestoides > Mesocestoides corti. The sequence goes on along the minus strand of UXSR01005385.1, from coordinate 53,114 downwards.
CAATTTCACTAGTCACACACGGATTAAAATACATACATACTTTAAAGGGAAATAGTGTATTTATCAAATTGCGGTAGTTTTCACTATCATCGCTTTCCGCGATCGTAATTGACCTATTATTGTGCAATGACTCCGTTGTGATTCGACACTACATACCATGGCTTTCACAAATTGATGACACATTTAACGATTTTCCTTTGTTACGCACATACTATATGTGGCTAATTAAATCTTAGTCGATGCATAACTGATATATTCTATTTTCATATGGACATTGCTTTAAATCACAGTCATTACTGCGGCAATAATACTTTCTTGTGAACATAGTTTGTTGCTCCCAATGATTGTAATTTTCATTCCTTGAAGGAAAAATGTTAACTTTCGGGTCTGTGTTTGCCGAAATACATTGAGCCTTTGGTCTTTTTCTTTTTTTACACATTTTAATCAGACAACAAAATTCCCAACCAAGAATTCCTCAGTAGGTGTTGCTTGATTCGGCGCTGGTCATGCATTTTCACATCTTGGCTAAGTGAATATTATGAAAAAAAATCTCGCATGATGGAAATGAGCTGAAGCGGTTTATCTGAAGTGGTTTACCTGTGGATAACAATGGTGATTTCAAACAAAAAATTGTCAATTAGCACCACTTGAAGATCGCCTTAGGTTTCTTGTTGAATATCAAATAATATTTTCCTAATTATACGCCTTGTCTCCTCCGGTATAAAATACACAGCTACTGTTCAAAATATTAGTCGTATGAAAATCAGTGCTAGCTAAATTCTTAATAAGAAAATTAAAATGGAAATGCGTTCTTGCTGCCCAAATGGCTTTAATGTCTTATCTATACTTTATTGGCTCTTGTTATGGATTGTGTGTCATCTGTACACTTGGCAGGAGCGGGTTCCTAATTCAGTGCGATTGAACTGTCCATTCAAATAATGCTTACAAATTCGGCCTAAAAGCCTTTAGTATTCATTGTCGTTTTTGGCTAGAAGTAATGCCAAACATTGGTAAATGGATATATTTATAGTCCATCAACCCTAAATTTTTAACTTGTGCCAAATTAAATGATTGAAATGTGCTTGAAAACTAAAGAATGCGTCAGCTGTCATCTTCCTGAAGATAAAATGTTTTTAAAAACAAATATGACATGTAGGAATTTCACGGTTTGATTTCAAAGGCAAAAGCCGAATGGAGAAAATTAGACAACTTCCTTTGGAAATCGAAGTTATTATTCTGCAAAATTCCTATTTTCCCAGGGGTTTTACATGTGAATTTAAGGATCGTGATGATTGTGCCTCGAAGTATTTTACAAGAATCAATTTTCTGCTGCTTCACTCTAGCGTATGTTCAATTCCGCTATATCTTACAGGGTAGCAAACGCAAAATATTGTCACGGAACATTGCATTACTCGCCTCAAGTACATTGGTACCTACGAATCTTCCAATAAGATGCCTTCATTTGCTGAACTGAGCGCACTCGACGCATCCATTTATTGGCATACGGAAGTTCAGCCAGGAAAAGCGTTTTCAACGTGCAGGATTTTTCAGGCAAACGATCATGAAATTTTGTGGCATGATAAGCCTAACGAATCTTTGATGTATATCTTTTCAACATTTGAAACTTATTAATTTTTTGTGGGATAACAATAACTTTCTTGGTTAAAATCTTCAATATTTCGGTTAAATTTGCTGAAGTTGCTGTCTTCGGATAATGTAGAGCAGACAAGGTGAATTCCATTGGATTGAGATGCCAATGAAGCCGAAAGGGTGTAGCTTTTTAAAATTTATTTGCAATTTTCAGCTGTTGTTGTTCGCCTACCTGTCATAACAAAATGGAAGGCTTTAATTATATTAAGTGGATTTTCATCGAATTGACAAAACAAATTTCTGCGTTCATAGATCAAACAGAACAATATCATCACTACCACACTGCCAGGCGCTAAAAAACAGGCAAAATTGACGCAGGTGCTTCCAGTTTTAAGAATTTTGGCAAAATTTTATACTTCAACAACATGGTAAAAATACTTAATAAATTTTGATCTAATGAATCAAACGAAACCAGATAAATGTTCTTTAAAATTATATATTATTGGCTTGAAAGCAGCCTAACAAAATGTGTGGATAAGGCAATTAGTTGCATAAAAAAGCATAGAAACATATATATAAATGACGTTTTGACAATGGTCCATAAGATGTAGTAGAAAAGACCCAAGAAAAGCAGGTAGCACCAATCTTCTAACCACACCAGATTATGGTGGCTTCCAACAGTCCGGAGAACATATGATTGATACATGGCATGTCCCTACTCATGATAAGGTACAGAAAATGTGGTTCGATTGACTTGCCGTAAACTATTTTACAGTTGAGAGACTTATAGTTGTCACGACATTCAATAATATTTTAGCACTGCTCTTTTGAAAAGAAGTTATTGCTTTCTTACGCGTTGGATTCGTTTCACCTTTATCCTTTATTTCAACAAACTCCCCATTTTCAAATAACATTTGGTTAGGGAGTGTTTGCAAGATTTTTTTCCGAAATTCAACAATTTTGTATAAGTTTAACCAAGGATACTCCTGGACTTTTTTTCTTCTAGAAACGTGCAACGTTGATAAAAAATTAACTACGTAGATTCAGAATAATTTCGAATGTGAACGCTGTGGTGAGTAGAGTTAGAACGTGTGACTAATAGGTAAACATTTTATACTAAAGTGTACAGCAATTGCGGCCATACCAAAATGTTGGCAATCGCGTTTGATGAATCAATACAAAATTTTTAACCTTCCTATATGCGAAAATCGATAACTGAGACTGAAGTGTGAGGAGTAGGCTAAGAGTGGATCGCATGGACGTGGGTGTAATGAGGGGGACCACACCGTTAAGCCAATCAGCTGTGTACATGCATACATACGACAGTTTAAAATTACTATTTGTAACCTCTAATTCAGATTAAACATACTTTGTTTGATAACCATAACTTTGTTGGCAGGTTAATTAGACAGAACTGAAAATTGTGTGGTTTTGTCTAGGTGTGCATTAATTTTAGATCATACAAAAATTCATCGTTTGCCAAAGGCTTAGATAAACGACGGCCAAATCAACAACTAACAATGAACTTATGTTAATTCGCTATATTTCTCATGCATTTATACAAAATGCATATTTTGCAAAACTATAGCAATCTGTTAATATTCCAAATCTAGTTTGCATTTAAAATGGATGCCACTTCAAAAAATTGTTGATTAAACAGGTGATTAGTTGGTGCGTTGAAATTGAGATCATTCACGTTAAAAACTTTCATCCTATTCTTTGCTAGAGACGTTAGCAATAAATACCAATATATCCGCTGAGTTCCTTTTGGCGTATCTGACGCACAAATGACAAAACATTATCAAGTGAGATTGGGATTATAAAAACAACAGACGCTTTCCTTTGAACCTTTAGTGCTTTAGTTCGTTTCGTGTGTTTACATGCACAAATGAAATAAAAGCTGCTGTCTTAGGCAAAATCTTGTGCTGTCAACTGTAAACAAATGCATTACTGTTGGGATTTTTCCCACTTAACTGTCAACTAAATGCCCTTCCCGTAGTGCTGTGCATGCTTGCTGTCTTACATGATTTGGCTGCTCGTTTTAGTGTGCCATCGTATAGTTACTGACAAAAAAGTTTAAGAGCGACGAATGATGCCAGGTTCCTACTGCTAAAAGGAAATCGCTAAAACAATAAATTTCCACTCTACTTGAAAACGCACCTTAAAAGCATTTGCCATTGGAACGATATTATTTGCAAAACAATCGTAAAGTGTATTTAGGGAGGAAAACAAAGTTAAACCCCTCTGTTCATATTTTTTCTGGTCCACAAACCCTCAAAAGCAACAATTTCGCCACTCGTTTATAGGCTTGAAATAAACATTGCAATAAACAAGCCGTCGGCTTTTGAGGGTGCATGCGTCTTACCAATCTATTCTCTAAAATATTTGTTGAATGTATGCAGAAACTGCACGCTAAGGCCTATTTTGGGACAGTTTTAATACAGAAATTACGATATACGTATCCCAGGATACATCCAAATAACGTCTTGTCTAACCTGCGTGTCGCAAATGAAGATATATACCTGAGACAATATATGTTTGATTGCACATGAATATGCTTCCACGTCACACTTCCTGAAGACGTTTTAACTACGGCTAAGCATTGGAAAACTTTCGTGCCTGGCACACAGACATCAATCAAATTAAAGGAAGTTTTGACAATAAATTTTGTGGATAAGGATTTTGTTTCGTGTGCGTCAAACGTTTTAAAAAGCTAATCTCTTGGATGCTGCGCGAACGTTAACACTTGGAACGCAATTATTAGTCCTGAGTATATGCAACCTTGCTATTTGCAATGAATACCATAACATAATACACTGAACTTCTTACTGAAATTTCAACATATAAAAGCATTTTGTTCTGGCAGCATAAAGGAGGTCTTTACAAAGAATTCAGCCTGGCATGTAGTAATCAAGGTTTTGTCAGTACACCGACTTGGTGGTTAATTTTGCGGTTTGGATACATAAACTAATATCCTGTTTTAGTTTGAACAACACAACCCCAAGGTGCAGTAGGTCACAAATTAGCTGCCGCGAAATATTTCATGCAAAAGCAAAAATATGAAACGTATTTGAAATACAGCTTTTAATTCACCACATTTTGGTATTCTAGAAATCATCTAAATAGAAATGCACAGACTAGATCTTATTGCAGGTGGATATAACAATCACACAATTAATTTGAAAGGTCAGGCAATAAGTCCATAGATATTTATCTTCTGATCAGCATTTTGATTAGGTCATTCTGAAGTAATGAATAATTATTATGCTGCTGCTATCCTTTATTTAACTTGTTTTTTTTGCTGAACTTAAACAGTGCCTATGTTTGTTACACTTGAGAGGATGACACAGACAAGCTTGGATTTAAAAGCATGTAGTCAAAAGACATTGTAGATTCGGAATAATATTAAAGAATTTGCAATGTTTGTTTGATTTTTCCCTATTAGGTTTGTATGAAACTCAATGAATGTGTTGCGTTCCTGTTTTGATAAAAGCACAAATTAAGCTATGCGGATTGTGCAATTACCATTCAAATTTATTTGCGAAATTTTGCATTCTTGATGCGTCATGTGGGCTATTATTTAAGTTACCAGGATTCTGGCCAATTATTTTATTTTTACACCACATTTCCCAGTCAATTAAGTACTTCAAAGCATATTTTACAATACGGATTTATTTGGCATCACCTCTGTGACGATACCTGATAAATAAACAAAAGTAAAAGGACCATAGTTCAGTTTAAGTGAACGAATAAAGCGTCAAGGTATCAAGTAAGGCATTTTAAAATGAGAACTAAAGAAGCAAGAGTTCCGTTGTACGCAGGTGTTGAGGAATGACCTCCTGTGCGATTACAATTTTGGGCAAAGTTGGGACACGACATTGGTTCCGGAAGCATTCGGTTCCTTGCAGACACTTGCTGCAACTGGGCCCTTGTTCATACGGTTTGCCCTCAAGATACGGGTCACTGAAAAAAAATGTAGACGATGTTAGTCTGGATAATGCGAATTTAAAGAGCGCAGTGTGTTAGGCTCACCCGGGCTTGTAGACACATGCCATACCATGAAGTTCCTTCGACTGTCCAATTTGACATCGATGTCTTGCACATCCAACTTGCGTTGATGTGCCCCAAACCATCTACAAATTAGTAGAATGATAATTTTATGCATCGGTACAGGCAGCTTAGATTAATTAGAGAGCCTGCTTTTGTGTATTCGTTGAGGATGTAATAAGCATTCACGATTTCTCAAACCACATGTGTAGTAAAATAAATCAAAAACTTGAAAAAGGCTTATAGGTACATCCATACATTCAATAAGATTTGCAGCAAAAGGGACTAACGATTAAATTCACTAATGTGCCAGATGAATTCAATTTGAATATCGGAAATAGTCTCTCATCAGGCATGTTTCTTCTCAACGTTTGTGTGTAATGTGCCAAAAATAAAGGAGTGCGGAAATAAGATGTGATCAGGTTAACTTTTTTCCTAATACCCTTCTGGGCAAATAATATAATACAGATTATAATAAGTTAACACCATATCTTACCTGTTTGTAGTCGTAGCAACTACCTTCGCAGGCGTCATTTTCGTATGCGAAGCCACTGCTGTCGACGTTGCACAATACATCACGGTATGGGAGCTTGCGTGTGTGCCACAGTGGCTGAATATACCCCACATTTTCATATTCGGGGACGGGCCCACCACATCCGCCCAGAATGGACAAAACTACTGTTTCCAATTTGGTGGAGTAGGTCTGAGTTCCATGAAAGAACATAACAGCATGCGATGACATTAGAAATGCCTAGCGGTTTCCACCAAAACCTGTGCTCTGGCTATTTCTAATGCGCTTTAGACAAGTAAACATCAGTCTTGATTACACATGCGAAACATGTCCAATTTCTGCTAAAGAGACGCTGCCTAACATTAAATTACCAACATTTGGCATGCACTAGTAAGTTAGCCAAAATACGTAACTGTCATTCTATGCTGGAGAAAAGTTAAGTCAATAACTCACTAGAAGTTGCATGTTGCTAGCAGTTGGTTGCACTTCTTCTCGGAGCTTTTCATGGCATTCCATAATTGCCGCACGCTCCTCTTCTGATGGAACCTCAGCCAGTGCAGTGCACAAGAGGACAAGCAGGACGATAAATCTCATCGTGACTTTCACGCTATGGTTTTCCGAAACAGTTAGGTGCACAAAACGTACCTGAGAGTTGGTGAAAATCAGCAAGATGCATGCAGAATTAATAAAATGCTTCGCTAACCTATTAATATAGGTTTAGCTCCCGAGTATTGCTCTTCAATTCGCTGTTAATTTAAACAAAACAATCCCATGTGACATGGTGATGGGTTCATTGATGTTGCTCATGTGCATTTCATAGTAGATTGGAAGAAAATGTGCTCAAGCCAAATTGTGCTCACCTCAGTTTAAACACGCAAAAACAAACTTAGAGACATGCAGCTGACTCATAGTTAAGGTGAATAAAAAAGGGAAATATTAGTTTCATCATGACTTTCACGCTTCGGTTTGTAGAACTTTTAGGTACACAAAACTTTAAGAAAGGTTGGTGGAAATAGCCAAGATGGATGCTGATTTAATGAAACGATTTATTTACCTGTTAGTGTAGTGTTTGTCTCCAGAGCACTAATTTTTTGATTGGATATTGATTTAAACAACACAATCCCATGCTACCTGATGATAGGTGATTTTTGTGGCTCGAGTGCATTCACAATGTGTTGCAAGAAACTGTGCTTAAGGCAAAAATGTGTTTACCAAAGTGTTGAAGCCCGAAAGCGAAATTGCAAACATCCAGCTGACCTGCAATTATTGCTAATGACAAATTAGACGTATGGGATTGTTTTTGGATGTGCCAATGGAGTGTTTGGTCACAAACGAGATGCATTTTATCAAAATTTAAATATCGTGGAGATTTAGCCTAATGAGGTAGTGGGTTTTAAGTAAGGCCTACAAACTATAGCATTTTCGTGATAAGAACCCCTGAAGTGCTCGCACACTGGAGTCCTTTTTAACTTTAATTAATGGAACATTATGGCTTGCAGGGCTGCGTATTTTGTGCCTTTAAAAACTTGAACAAATGCATAATTTTAGACGATGTTAAAGGCATCCTCTAAATTGCGATAGACATCTATGCTTAGGATGATTGTTTTTCTCAAATCAACTAAGAGCTGAAACCAATTTACATAATTTTATCTAAAAATGTGTGTTCACTGGTTGTAAATTTAACACCACAATATATTTAACTAATGATTTGTTTTCTAGGCCTCAGAAAAGTGTAGTGATTTAATGTATGTCCATGGGATCCATTGGATCATTCGGATTTGTCAAAATATTTGGTGGCGAAATATTCAGTCCTACAAACTGTAAATCTGCGTAAACCAAAAACGTACAAGGGCACGTGGGTGAATCAACTACATGGAAAATTGGTCTAAGTCATATGTGTTAACGAAATTTGTAAGATATTTTTTTTTAAAACATGCTGTCGTTAAAATAAATTAAATCAAACATGTGTTACCTTACAGTAATAGTGATATGACCAGAAGTAGCGTGGGCTGAGAAGTCTACTTCAATCTCAACGATATCATGTTTGATTCACTTTTAGTATATGCTTACTTAAATATAATTTAAATGTTGAAATATGTCCTGGATATCACCAAAACAGATATAACAGCTTAAATCTTACAGTTCTTTTGGCACTTTGACTAATGTGACTGCATCGTCATTTTTTGGAACACATCCTTTAAATCAAATCCTTCATTAATTTTACTTCAGAATGAACTTATGTGTAGTAGTACTTAGACCTAAAATGGATGGTTTATTGGTCCATGATCTGTGTGATGGGTCTTAATTACCATTACGTCGAAAATACACGAGATTAAAACCTTTCAAGGTTTATTCAAAATAAAATGTGGGTTAATGGGTTTGTGTCGTCCTGAAGTTGCCAACCCCAAAACCTGTTTCTTTGTAACCTAACACGTAATCAAGTGTACAGGTTTTATGAAGTTGAACAAACATCTAAAATATTCACTTTTAAAATTTGTATTTGATTCACGCATTTAGTGGTTTTACTAATGAACAAAATCAACCCTACCTTATTACAATCTACAACTTGAATAACAGGGGTAAATTGTAGGTCCAATGCTTTCTTACATTATCTATTTTAACACGGATGAAATTGCGTAATATTTTTGACCACCATATTTACTGCTCATTACTGAGTTTCTTTGGCAACAGCATGCGTACTACGATCGAGAATTAGCTTACGTTCAAAGCAAACGATGGACAATATTTACAAGATTAATACTACAGGTTTGTGTGTTTTATAATAAAAAATTGCCTGAAAATCTGTGCGGAGTAAATTGTAGTAATATTACACTGTTTTGAAATAAAATGATTTTTAAGAAGTTTTAAAACCAATGTGTTGAAATTTAAATTAGGCTTGGCACAAATGCACACATACACGCCCTGTGAGCAAAGAGAATATCGTTCACCAATCAGTCTTTGTAACCAAGAATTTTAAATACCATTACCTCTTAAGATCTTTACTATAAAAATTGCCATTACGCCCAAAATTATTTAAATTTAGTCAGTAATTCTGCATTAAAAGGGTAGCCTAAAAGCCATAATTCGTAAAGGAAGTCTTGGGTGCTACACTTACCATTTTTTATATCCCTTTACTGATTTTTGTAAATATACATAAACCATTTAATGAGAATTTGTCTTGCATTGGTCAGTGTCAGGACCTGCAATAGCAACAACGACACCTGACTTTTTTTATGACATAAAGCACGCCATTTAACATCTAAAAACGTTGCTGTTAAACGTAGGCTCGAAAGTTGGTGTTCACGGGTTATATGTGATGCATCAGTGGGAACATACTGCGAGGCATATTGCTTTATTATTTTAACTTCTTGATTTGAAACAGGAAAGCAACTGCATATTGTGCTGCTTAGACTTGAACATGAAACAGAGCCGTGTTGGTTTCATTTTTGATGACTAATAATATTGTTTCACAACATGCTTTGATAGGCCGTTAATTTGCCCCCTCTTTTTTGCCCCCCATGGCTGCCTTAATGGCACATTTCAGTGTGAATGAAGCCGACCTACTATGCTTCCTACATAAAGGGCAGAGATACTTATATTTGTGTCATTGGCTTCTAAACAGTCATTAAGAACAGACAGTTAGAAATTATTCGCTGTAGTTACAAGTCAAACCAGCTTAACGCAGAGGGGTGCATTGGTTGAATGTCCGTTTATGTGGAATGTCAGGTCCTTGGGTCGGGTGTGGTTAAGGAGAAACAAGTGCATACCGAGATATGAAAGATGACAGAATGGCCTAAATGTTGACATTTCGCTAAAGAAGCCTAGAGTACAACCACATTCTTCGCAAATGTATCGTGTCAAAATATTGCTCACTTATACCTTGTTTTTGGAAGTGATGCGTACCTGCTTGGTGGTGACTGGACCTATACGGTAGACGCCAACGCGCTTTTTATTTACAACGAAATCACTAGTACCACTGATACTTTATCCAGTGTATTACTTTTACCTTACAAATTCATCCTCTACTTGGCTCAAATACCTACCGTTTTTCTGTCTTAGAGTCTTATGCACTGGTGCCTTCAGTTCATTTTGTTAATAATTTGCCCTGTATGCATTAATTAACCCTCGAGGTAATGAGTGTACACTGCAAGGTCATGCCGGGTCTCCATGCCCTCTATGTGCCAACTGAGTCTATGCACCCCTGCCATATTTGGCTTGCTTTTCATCAGACGGGAATGACGCTTGCTTTACAACATTACATTCCAGTCAACGAGAGCAGACGCAGAACAAGTAGATTTGCTGTTTGGTGAATTAGATCATGATTTTTTACACTTTAAAGGTGCATTTTGAGATGTAAAACAACACGCTAAATGAAGCATATGTATGGTTGTGTATGGAAGAGCTTTCATGAAAATGGAAAGACGCGAGCGTATTCACCTGCAAAGGGAGTAGGCACCCTTCCTTGCAGCAGAGTTAAACTTCTACCACAAACCATGCGAACCAAGAATTTGTGTGCTGTAATTAATTTATCTTATCGTAATAAACAAAAGGTTTTCTGTGGAGTCATAAAGTTTTTAAAAAAGGCGTCAACATACACTGAAAAAAGTCTGTCCGTAAAGTTGCCTGAATTAGAGTTATTGATTATAGCGATATTGTGAATAGGCCTGCAGGTAGCCTGAAGCATTTTCATTGTTTCTGGGTTTTAAAATCGAATTAATTGCCTGAACAGATTTCTTTTAGGTCACACAAAATTCAAACTTTTTTGATTTCAGAATGCAAAACGATTGAATTATCACTTAAGTAAAAAATTGTGTTTTCAATTCTGCCTAATAGCACAATTCTCTTGAGAGGTGCTTTTCATTAATAACAAAATATAGCAGAAAGCGTTCCCCAACTTATTATTTTAATGTGTGTCAAAACTGTAGCGCTTTATGCCGAAACCTATTTTTAAGATGCAGACAGTGCAAAAAGTGAAACATATCTCAGCTTTATAAAAAAACATCCACATTATTCAAATTGTCGTACTCTAAACACCTATCTCCGCATTCATCCGTGTTGTTTGATGTTAGGGATGCAACCATTTCGTCCATATTCTTTAGAACTCGTAGTGAACAGGAGCAGTCAAGGCTTGTATGTAAACAAGATTATGAGCATTCTGATTCTGGTAGCATGCATTGTTGGTAAACCGAGGATACTAATTAACACACCCAAAATCTGCCCTGCGTCACAGCACATTTGTCGGTTTTTTTCACACATTTCTATTCAGTAACTAACGACCTCCTGCAATTTGCACAAAACACAACTTAGAATCCATAAACGTGTTTAATCATTCCACGTTCCACATTTGTGCTTTAAATGTCAGTTTTGTGCAATGCACATTTCGTTGCTCCGAAAAGCTGCAGGGAATGCCAGAATTCTCTAGACGTTTTCTTGCTAATTTTGAACTCGCTATTGCTGTAGAAAAACTAGTAACAACGCTACTTAAGCGGGTTATTTAATTGCGTGGCCTCGAAGAAGCTGTCTGTTTGGTGATTCACCTTAATTTATCAGGTCAGTTTCACCCACGACCTAAACAGGCTGACATATTCTGACCGAGCACTCAGGATTTCAGTTGAGGAGGACTTGGAGTTTAGATTGTCTGAGCATGTGGTGTGGTTAGGGGCAGTAGGTAACAAAGCTGCCTCACAATCTTCTTTAGTAAACGCTGTTATGGCGGGATCCACAATTGCGCAGTTCTGGTTGTAAGGTTTACTTAAAGTCCTACAGTAACACATAGTCTGCAATCAAAAGAGTTGACATTATGCCTGCTATGCTGGTTCGTATTGACGTTGGTGGCCGCAAATTGAAACATACCCTGTGACTGTGAGCACACGGTTGAGATGGTCGTGAACTTACATGTTAGCACCTAATAGCATGCAAATTTCTAATTCACTTTTAATGCATATATGTACGGGTCGTGTGGGATCGTGCAGTTAGTTATTAATTCCTAGCAAAAGTCTGGTTAAACTCAGCTGTTTTGAAAACGATACTAAGGGCATGCAAAGCGGTCAGTAATGTGCAATAAATTAGTCTTCCCGTTTAGCGTGGAAGAATGTGCCTTTATATTTTAAACTAACGTCCATGAATGTTGCACTAATGCATTTTCAAAAATAGTTTGGTATATTGACGTGCCATTCTTTTTTCAAACACATTTCCTTTTATTTAAACCAACCTAACTTGGTTATATTTTACTAATGTTGCAAGTGATTCAAGTAATTTTAACTTCGTTTGGGAAATTCACTATCTTCAAGACCAACATTGATCCACTAACATTTCTAATTTGCATGTCACTGATATATAAAATTCTATTGATTTGGAAATCGATGTTGTAGATTTGTCAAATCGCAACTTTCTAAATCATTTACGTTTTCTGATATTGTCCGTGCACTTACACTGTACTAGTTGTACCAATATTCGTTTAGTTGGCAAAACATCGTTCAAGGGTCGTCTCTTTAATCTCAGTCCACGTGGACATCAAAATCAAAACATTGGCACTTAAGTAGTTAATTCACAACCCAAAAGCATACTGAAGCATTAGAAAAAAACCATGAGACGCTTTTGCTGTCCTATTTGTCGCTGTAAATTTAAAAACGGGAGTGTCAGGGTGGCTGGACGTTGTGGCGCACGTCCGTGGTCCAGCGAGCTGGAGGCCAGATTGCGATAACTCTCGTGGATCACGTGGTCGTCACTAATATTTACAGCGACACCTTGTCTCAAATAGTATTGGAAGGGTTTTACTCGACAAAAAATTACACATTCTTCAGCTAAATTAATTTGCTTATGCCCCTTAAAATTCCAAGCTAGCGATCATTTATTCACATGGCTGATTGTGTATCCTTATTAATAGCTCATTTTGTGCTATCGAAATGTGGAAAGCATTAAAACAAGCATGCTTTATTTACTTGCAGAGAAATGACCTGTCGTGACCCAGAAAAAATACACTTATTACAGGTATTGGTAACTTGGTAATACTAAGTCAGTTGACAGCATACTAGGGTTTAAATCACAAAAAAGTAAACGTGAATCACAAAAAAGTAAACGTGAACTTTTAAATGGCGAATAAAGCATGCAAAGTAGTCAATATGGAAAAATGGGATAATTTTATGACAGGAATGTCCTATAGGGCATTTCACAAGTAACAACTTTTAACCGTTGACCCACAAATCCAAGTACAAATTTACAATGCTGCTATTTAGCCGTGTTTCACAGGCATAATGTTTGTTCTTAACACCAATAATTTTTTTGCGCTAATATCCTTCCTTTTGCATAAGACGCAAGTGTTTCTCGGCCAATCGCAGATTGGGTATCAGAATTGAAAAGCAGCAACGTACACCTTGATTGTCGCTTATTCAGAGCTGGGAAGGCTGCATTCACGCTTGACATTGGTTTCAGGCTGTCTCTGGTCCGTTTATTAAGAGCTATAACAGTCGCACATGATGAGATCTGCATGTCTTCAAATAATAGCAGTTTGCTGCAGTTTAGATATTGCATTAATGTGTACGCCTTTGTAGGCATAGAAAAGTAGTTTTCCTTAATGGTTCCTAAGTTTTCTCACGGCAACCTACACCTATAGGCCTATGTTACCGACAACAAATTTATTTCTTTGCAATTTATTACTGATGCTAGGCTTCCAGGTGCAACGATGCCTATCAGCGTAATTATTTCTTCTGTTTTTCTATTACGACTCAAAACTATATAAAAATGCGTTCGAAACATCGGCTTTATGGTCCCTCATCCGAGTAAGGTGTTCAGTTCATATTTTAGGCATTTAACCAAACTAATTCAACGAAGATATGCTCAGTCTTATCTATCTGCTGATATTATCGTCAAATGTGCTTGCAGGGGTTCCATCAGTGGAAGATCGCAACACAATCATCGAGTGTCACACGAAGCTGCGTGAAGAAGTTAAGCCTCCAGCCAGCAACATGCTGCTAATGGTGAGATCGCAAGTAGACGCTTCATTTGCTCGAAATGCAATCTATGATTGTTGTCTTTCACTATCATTTATGTTAGATGTTTAAGAATCCATTGTAGGATACACTGGAATTTTCAAAATCTAGTGCTACAAATGTGCATTTCGAACTTTTACCTCAGCTTGCAAAGGTTGTTAGTGTTAGCTGCACTAAAATGAGAAGGAACATAGCGATTACTCGGCGTTAGTGAAGCTGCAGTGACTCAAACATGCATATTTTGAGTTGTGGCATATATTTATAAAAAATTCTTTGCTTTTAAAAAACCGAATATTTTATATGTTACTTTTGTTTGTAATTAGAGCTACTCAACGGCACTGGAAAAACTGGCAAAAGACCTAATTTATTATTGCAATTATGGTTATCCCGAAAACTACACATTCGAGAAAGACGTCGGAATTATTGAAATGGATTTCATAGACAGGGCCCCTCAATATAGCGATTTATGCAAGATCAACACATCGGTCACCTCCTACGCCAACGAAGACTGCCTAAAGGATTGCTTTATTTACTTGCATGTAAGTCGAATTTGGTTTTTGATGATTGGGAAAGACCATTTTGCCATGACATGTTTCGTAGGCAAACACGTTGAGCAAAATTCTGGTTTCATTGATGACTAACATGATATGTGCTTTTGATTTCAATGTGGCAAGTGCTTGTGAATGTAACTTGCAAGATTCTTGTATTTACAGTCATTTCCAGCCAGCAGAAATACCAACAATTCAATAAATCGAACATTGACCTAAGATCTGAAGTTTTTTTCTGGTCTAATCACGTTAGCGCAAAAAAACTAACACTTTTGTCTCGTAGCTACACTTTTGCAGTTTGTAGCAAACAAGTGACAATTTTATTTCTCACGATGTTAAGATGATTAATTCTGCAACGACTGAAGTTGGATGTGCCTCTGGACTTTGTTACAAGAAGGCCTCACCACTCCATCGACCAGAATATCTAGTTTGTGCCTACAAACCCATGTAAGTTAGCCGATTTTTTAGTGATGTAGCATAATTTAAACTATTCGATAGGAAAGCACTGACTTCTGATTCAAAGCCTTATGAGCCTGGAATCAGCTGCGAGAAATGTCCGAAGGGATATGGGTGTTACCGCAACCAATGCCGCAAGAAAGTCTTTATTATTCAACATCTTCAATCTCCAAAGTGCATTGCCCAGTAGATGCTGTAGTTTGTATGCAGCACTTTTGTTTTATTGCTTTGGCTGACTTCCCCTTACTTCATTTTCGAACAACACTTGTCTTGCCATTAATAAACACTTAACACTGGCTTCCTTTTTGTAACTACGCAAAAGACGAGTTTAACCCAAGCCAATCTGTACAAACGCCTTCAACAATGACTAGGTTTACTGAGGCTTAGCAAATTTTCAGGCAGTTGAATCACAATAAGGTCAGAGGCGTTTGTTCATGCGTTTCTACTTCTGTGCTAATACAGTTGATTAGCAGCGTTAAGTTTCTATGTGGTGGAAAGAGACATGAGAACGCTGGCTCTCCCGTGTTATCACCTAGTGATGAATTTAGTATTACTATTCAGGTGGCTCAGATCGAAGCAGTTTTCGTATTTAATGAAACAGATAACATTAAGAAGACGCTTATTACCTTGATGTGCGACATTTTGATATTTCTTTTGCTTGAAGCAAAAAACAAATTGTCCGAATGTAAATGCAAAAATAATTTCCTGCAAAGCGAACGACGTTGAAGTTGAAGGTGTTTACTTAAAGTGGTGATAATTCAATGCAAAAATGCTCGAACGAATCTAAAATTATTTAATGATTCTTCTTGATCTCAAACCATGAGTGTGTATATGAAAATGCTATTGTCTTTGAAGTATTTTAGCCGTGGCATAAATATTACTAATTACGGACAGACAGCCAATTTCCCTGACTTAAATTAACCTGGAGGTGGCAGCAATATATTATTCTCACACAGTATTTTTTTTTCTATTAAATTAATTTGGCATTTCCCAAGAAATCTGGTAGATACTTGATTGTACTGTCTGGTAAAGTGTTTAGGAGAAAACCTTCTGTATAGTGGTTCTTTAAAATTGAGTGCTTTCATGAAACTTTTTCAGGTTTGCAGCACTATTTAATAGAACGTTTTTATTTTAGTCTACATATTCCCATGGAGTCGATGTTTTGCCACGTGGTAAGCAATTGAATAAGAAAAATGGCAACTAAACAGTGTGGGAAAAAAATAATTTTGTGTCGTTGACACAACATCAACTATGCCTTTATTAATAAACCTAACAGTTGCAAAGTCAATTTGCCTTTTTTGGGCAATGCAAACTGCTAGGTAATTAAAGCCAAATTTATTAAGACTGCCTTTTGTTTTGTGGGTTAAATCCGCGCTAGGATTGCCTGTAGTTGATTTCGTCATTGAGATACATTGAAGATGTTAGATTTTCTATTTTTCGTGATTGGATCGTCTGCGACTCACGTTGTAGTGTCAAAAATAACTAACGTCACAACAAATTGGCTTCTTTAAACGTTTTATTTTTAAATTATGCACAATTGCTATTCACAACCACGATGTCAATACTTACTTAACACATTATAATGGGGTGCATTTGAATTTCGTGTGAGATTCTCCTATTTCTTTTAGCAGCACCTTCACGTCAAAGGGCAAATTTAACAGGTCATAATTCTATGTACTAGGTGGATCACAGCCTTAACTATTTTGAAAGAACAATGTTAACACATGCAGTGTCATAGTTGGGGATGTCAAAATTCGCCATTACAAATAAAATATAAAAAAACAGGGATTTGTGCATACAAGTATATTGTCACGTCGCATCGTTCTTCACACCAGCAACTCATCACTTAATGTTGTTTACTCAGCTCACCGTAATCAGGTTGCTCTGAGATACATGAATGAACACATATTTCAAAATTTACTACTTGCTTACCAAGTCCAGTAGCTGCTTGATTAAATTGAGTCTGAGGAATTTCTTTCCGAGAAAATCTATTTTGTGCTTGTCCTTCAAAATTGACTAATGGCTTGAAAACTGCAACCTCTGCACAACTGCCGCAAAATCTCTTAGGTTTGCCTAAATGCTCAAAAGGAAATTAGGTCGGTTGCGATATTCCCGTGTAGGTAATATTTTAGTACGTGTTAAGCAAGTGAATACCTACAATCTTAACCAAACAGTGTAGGAAAACAATGGGATTTTTTTCGAGTGCACAAAACTTTAATAACGTGTGTAAGAGCGGTAACTGTAGGCAACCCAAATAAAGCTGAAGCATTTACCTTCCCTTTCTAATCCCAAGGTATTGCTAAAAGTCAGCCAGATATACCATTAATAATAAACCTTGCAGTTTGCTGTGTCTAAAAAACTGCTAAGGACTAAAAGCCTGATTGCTTAAGCCTGCGTTTACTTTCATAAGATATATCTACACTGTGGCAAAATTTCCTGACTACTCTTCATTAAATTTATCAGTTTGAAAATCTTTTCATGCAAGAGAGACACATTACACAAAACAAGACACAGGCCTACGAAAACAGATCTTCATTCCCTAACTAGGTTATGAAAGAAAATAAATATTGGCATTAACAATCCTTTGGTACATTGAATGAACAACTATGCTGGTCTTAAAGATGGTTGGGTTAGTCTGCACCTACCGCAATTGATTGCATTATCACGATCTCATAAACTTGAAACACAATCCAATTTTTGTCGTGTTTTAATCGTGAGTTACTGAATTTCATTTTGAAGCTGAACATAACGAATTTCAAAGGAAATTGGCACCTGAGATCAATTTTTTTTGAAAATCATGCACAATTCCAAGGTAAAAACAGAGCGGTATACTCTTGCTGAATTCATTTTATTAAAATAACTTTAAAATGCGTTAAAATGTTGCCAATTTCTTTTACCTACAGTGCACGATGTTTTCATAAAAATAACTGAAGCACTGCTTATGTCAAAGGGCAAATTTTCCCGGTCAAATTTCTTTGTAGTAGACAAGAACAGGCCCTTTTATTTTTGAAAGAACAAGTGTAACTCAGTAGGTTTTATTTACCATTGGAGATGTCAACGTCCCCCAATGCAAGTAAATTAAAAGGGTGATTTGTGGTGTTGATTTAATTAGCTCTGTTCGCTCAACTACAACTCTGCTGTCCCGATGCATCGTTGCTCACAGCAACAGGTCATATCGCAGTGTTATTTATTCAGCTAATCTATTTCAGGTTGTCTAGAGGTATATAAATGGATGCATCACAGCATCCACACTACTTGAGCCTTGACTCTTACTATACTTGACTCCATGGTTCCTACAGGAAACCTTTCTGCACAAGCCGTAGGGTTCTCTAAATTTGCAAAGCCTTAGAAGTACGAAACAATCGGTTCTGACTATTAGCTAATTGATTTGCCTCCATATGACAAAAACGCTTTTATATACACACATTTATATAATTTCACAGAAATGTTCTTATCGCTAGTAGGAAAGTAAATACAAGTAGACACGTTTGCGAGAACATAAAGGTCATTCGTAATCCGATTACTATGGCAGTAAACGCTGATACTTTTGCCTGGTTCATGATAGTTTCGTCTCCACAATAATTCAGAACATTCTATTTTATAGGATCAATAGTACGCCCACCTAAATCTTTGTATAAACTAGTGGATTCTGTGAAAATCAGGCTAATCTACCTGGAATATTAATCAGTTGGAATATTCTGATGTCAGTAATGTTTGGCTAGCTCTACTGAACAAAATAAACGTAACCCCATACCGCGACAGTCTTTTTCGCCGACATTTGTCTTCCTTCTGTTTTCAGGTTGTGACTGGGCGTTAACCAGCAGTGTTTAAAAGTAGAGCAAGCAATTGACTGCAAATTTCATGTAAGAAATATTCGATTTTGGGTAACCATTGGAGGTTTTGTGAAGCTCTTGAGCACTTTGGTTGGAAATGTGTCAATTGTGTTTGTCACTAGATATTTGCACCTAAATGTAATGCTAAGTCTGTACTGTTAACTCCATTATGTCCAACAGTGAACCAGTTCAATTTTTTATGCAGATTTGTTCATCCTAGTTGCCGTTAAACGTTACTTTTAATATCAAGTGGGTTACCACAATTAAAGTTACTTCAAGTCCCTATAGTGTTAATTTACCAAGGTACTTTGTTGCTTAGCAAATGTGCATATACGAATATTTTGAAATGCAGTGTTTGAAGTAAAGAAATGAAATGGGTACATATCAATGTTCTAAGGTTTGTAATTTGCAGAAGGTAATAAGTTAAATTATAGGCATAGTTTAGGGGTATTGTGAACAGGTATTATAGTGTAGAGCGTTTAATGCATTGGGGAAAATTAAGTTGCTTAACAACGAAGGACTCCTTGCGACATTGTTTTCGATGACAGTTGTATCCGCGAGGACACTTACTGCAACTGCGACCCTCTACATACGGCCGCGATTTAAAAACCAATGCACTACAAAGTGCAATAATTAGAAATACTTAATGCAAATCGTTTTGGTACGATTCAAAACGCGAATGACTTACGAAGGTCTGTAGGCACATATAATCACATAAGTGGTTCTCCACGGGTACCATTTTCTTTTGCATACGTCTAATACGCATCCAACCTCAGTAGTATTGGCCCAAATCATCTTAAATTTACGAGAGAAAAAGATAAATGTGTTAAGTATTAATTAGCAGGTGCAATTGTCAACTTAAAACCTATTGATTTTGCTTTGATATTGCTTTTTCAGAAGAGGCTGATAAATATCCCTAATTATTCCTGGGCGTACAAATTTATTTTGCAGTATTGACACGACTTGGAGTATCATAAATGCAGTGGTCGAATTTAGCTCTATTTCTGAATTTAAATATGAGATTACATTGAATTTTACTTTGTAACGCGAGGTGGTTGTTTTAGAACATTGAGAAACTTACGTTAGACAATCACTTAAGAAATCACGTCATAGACGATTGAAATGTGGTGTCTCCTATAGTCTTTGTGATAAACTGAGGTGGAAAGACATTAACGAGATTCATGTCAATAGAAACACGACTCTTACGCGAAGATAATTTTGGCAGCTGCCATTGCAGGTCGCGTTTTCATAAATATAAGTCCCCTTGTCAACGAGACACAATTCGCGATACTCGAGCTTTCTAGTAAATGATGACATTTCGACGATGGCGACATTTGGGTATTTTTTTTCAAAATTGGGATCTCCAAAATCGCAGGTGGTAAAAATTGCGCGGGCAGTGTTCTCCATTTCATCTGAGTACTTCTACATGTTTAAAAAAATGCATATACGACGTGAGGTCTGTGGTCATTCGAAGTAGCGATATGATTTTGTCGCATGTTAGAACACGGAAATATGACAGCAATATTTTTTTTAAATTCCTAATGATTAGCAGCGTTAACGATAATATTTTTACAATAATGCTTTTAATAGAAACATCAGCAGCTTTGCTGGACATTGAATCATATTTCGAGCGGTTAAATGGGAACGGCCAGCGGCAAATGCGTGGCAGTCTTTTTAATGCCAATAGCTCACGTTGTTAACATCGGACGCAAATATTCACCAACAGCGGACACCTCAGACAATATTCCATGCAAATGGAGTAAAGTGTCCGCAAACATACCAACAGTAGCATGTTGCTTGCCGGTGGATGAACCTCTTCACGTAGCTTTGTGTTACACTCGATGATTATCTTGCGTTCTTCTTGTGTTGGTACGTCGGCGAGAACAAACCACGAAAATCCCAGTAGACAGATAAGGTTATGCATTAATTCCTCAGTTTCAGTCAATTAAGAAACTCAAATAAGAAAGGTAACTGGAATAGAAACAAAACCACCTGACGGCGTATATAGATCATTGAGTGTAACTTTCGCTTCCAAAATTTATATGACGATGAACACGTGAATCGCAACAGTGGGATACAAATAAACGAGTAGTAGGTTGCCTGGTTTAGAACATAAACGGGTTTATTGATGTATTAAATGCACCATGAAATTGTGTTAATTACACTTTTACTAGGTAGAAATTCGTGGGAATTTAAAGCTACGAAAACAGGCAAAATTGTTGACATATTTTATTTGAGACTTCATTCTAACTACTGATTATACAACAACCGTTACAGTGATAAAAAATCAATTAAAAGCATGCATTTTAACCCACATTGGGAGTTTAAGGAGATAAGTATTTTCGTGAGGACTTAAAATGATCTCTGAATTAGCAACATTTCATTGATGATCTAGCATAGTTTCCTCTTTCTGCCAACTCGATCTATCCAAAAGGTGTCTAGCCTATATTAAAACCATCATCTCCAAGCCTACAAGGCACACGCTTGTAAATGCCATACTGTCGCACTCAGACCTTCATGCGTTTCAAAGAGACATTGAGGAGATCTGACAACGGGTCAGTAACGCAAACGACGAGCTTAGGCACTCAGTATAACAAAAACTTAACTGTCTATAACATTAAACAAGGAAATTAAGGAAGGCAACGTAATTAATGCTGATTTTGTGATCCAGCCTGACACAAATTTACTTAGAGGGTAATAGCAATGTAATAGTTTACGGAGACTTAAACACACCTTACCGTTTCCGAATACATTTCCATCGTTTGTGTCAACGCTTAGGTGCATCAGTTCTGTTCTGCAATTGCCAAGGATGTAATGTCCCGCAGCCTACATTCTTATAAGAGGAGATTTGACTTGTGATAATGGGTCTTAGATATTTTCCGGTTGCACAGACCACTAAACGATTTCTGTTGAAAACTTCTTCTGGGAAAACTTCAAGCGAATTAAGACAATTACGTTGTCTTAGTAGCTAAGTGGTTAGTTTAAGGAGAAAAAAAGACTAAAAACTCATAAGGGAGTGCTTATTGGAGTGAAAATGAAAAACTCGGTGAAAGTTAAGATGCAACATAGAGAGATGATAGTCAAAGCGAATCAGAAAACTGACGAATTTGTCAGTTGCTAAAGGGCGTTTAAAAGTGAAAATTGCGTGGTGTTAGACAAACATAACTAAGAAGCATATGTGGCTTTTGAGAACAGTGTTTTCTAAATATTTACCTTAAATTCAAGTCGTCTTATTTTTAAGATTTGGATTTGCCAGGTTTCTAATTTTTCGATGCTCTGAAATTGCATTTATAATGCCCGCATCCTACAATTTCATGTTTTGAGAACACTTTATTAGCTGTTTAGACAGAATGAAGCAAAACATGACCCAGATCACATGATTCCTTCCATACAATTGGCGTGAAAAGAGACGCTAAGGATTTCCTTTATAATTGAGCAGTGGTTTGAGTGTGACTGCCTCGTCTAAATTAAGAAACCTTAATTAAGTAGAGAGAATTGTTTTCTTTGAAAACTTTTTTTTCTCGTTAATGATCCTGATAAAGTTCCTGGTGCCATTGTTTTTAAAAAAGAATAAATGACTAGAACAACATTGTGTTAAGATGTATTTTGAAGAGGGCATGTGGTTGTTGGCCACCGCTAAATAAGGCATGAAATTAGTGAGTCCATTAGTTAGCTTCAAATTTAACAAAAAATACAACGTTTATTAATGAAAAAAGTGAAACTGTCACGCATGTGTGAACAATACGTGCAAACGCAAATGTTTTTAGGCTAAAACCAATCTAAATGATCAGCGCTCAGCTATAGTGGCTTCTCAGAAGCTAATATGTCCCGGAAATATGTTTAACTATTTTGATGGGTATTCAGTAGTGTGCAAAACGCCTGAAAGCCGGTGTCGGTAGGATTTTTTTCTAAATTTCAAATGCTTTTAAATAAGGGAATACCGCTGATGCATTTTACTATTCAGCATCTGACTTCACTCAATCATAAACATTTAACCTACATTTTATGACACCCTAAATTTTATTATAATTTTCGCAAAAATAATTGGTGGTTGCGAACTGGAATTTCCTTTCACGTCCTATATTTCAAAATAAATCATTACCAAACAATATCATCGCACTGTGCCTTTTTGGTTTATTTCGAGTTTGTAAATTCAATAATCCACGAGGCATGCCACCTCTTTGTGTGATTTTGCAACATATTCTAAAAACACTCGAGCCAGGTTCTAAAAATACACATAGTCAGCATCATTAAGCACGACGAATGTCTAGGAAAAGATATAACGCAGCATTAAACCAAGTTAAAATTGTCACAAGAAGCGCACATTCAGATGTTTGTTTGTTCAGTTGGGTTGTTTAGATCATATATTACTGAAGTATCTGTGGTTTACTTGTACATTCACAACAAGTAGAAATAAAACCAAAATTTGCTACTACATGCTAAATATGATATCCATTTTTCGACTGTGCCGGCCAGTGTTGTGCAGATCCTGTTGCCAAAATACTATGTAACACAACCCCTTTTTTTTAATTCGACAAACTACTACACACGATATTTGCATACAGGAAGCATCACATGGAAAAAATACTTGACACACGGAATTTAATTGGAGTTTCCATTACAGTAGAACATTTATGCCCAAAGTGTATAGGTGTCAAGCAGACACAAGAGTTCGTTAATTAATAATAGTACATCTTCTCAAATAGCAAACGAAGTTAAAAGAGATAAACAAGAAATACACTTTATAAAATATTTCTACATTTGTAAAGGCCTTGTTCGTATAAGATGATGTTTTTTTGTTAGCTCTGTATGCCCATAATTTGTATGTCGTCTAAGATATATATTTTGAAGGTTGTAAAATCGTCTTAAAATTGTTCAGATATCAATTTTGGCGCTTGCATTATTCTGCCAAAACGTTTGTTGCAACATATAAAAGGTGTTTGCCAAGAAAGTGACTCGAAAGCGAATGGCGTCACCGTGCACGTGATTTAGATTGAAGCGGGTGTTTTGTCTTCAAAAACGACTGACGTCATGCTGATGTGTTATACGTAAAAGCGTTTTAAATTTCTTTCAAATGATCCGAGGTGGACTTGCTGATCACCAAGATAATTTATACCCTATTTGTTTTACAATCAGAGGGCTGCAGCAGGTAGTTTTCTAGCATTTCAACTCTACATAAGTGTTCTGAAAACCATTAATCAAATATCAAATCATCCTAATATGTCGCCGGCTTACTGTCAAGAATGTTGGAATGATTACAGGTAATAGATTTCCGTTGTCGAGGCTTACTTGTGTCAGAGAGAAATAAGGAAGCAATTAGGCTAAGTGATCCCAACTCTAGGGTTACAACTAGTGCCTTTTTACCGACCCTTTATTCCACTAAATTATAAATTAACCGAGGTTGAGGTACAAAGCCTATTCTTCTAGTCTTGTAACAGAATAATTTTTGTGGTGAGATATGTATTTTGGGTACAATAGATTAGGTCAAAAATTTTTTTTGTTAGTCAACATGAGAACCTACACACATAATTACATCAAATTCTCTAGTTTACAGTCCTTTCGAATCCCAGAGAAAGGAGAGGAGAGATGGCAGTGTACAGCCAAATGTCTGTGTGTGTTGGATGTAGAATAAGTACGTTGATGCTCGGGAATTGAGGAAAAACATTGCTGTCATCTGAAGAAGTTCTTTCGAGAAGATCTACTTTCACAGTAGCCATCAGTCAGACCTATACTTAATTGCAGAGGTCATTAAAGGGTAGTTGTGAGGTTTGTTTGACACCATCGACAAGAATAAATGCATTAGGAGAAGTGAACAAACTTAAGACAGTGTTGCTATGTCGAAATCCATTGAGCCAAGAGGGTGAATTTCAGGCTACACTAATTAGCAATTTTTACTGAAAGCGGAGTACGTATCACTTGTTAGGATTTTGTGGCAATCTTCATGTTCATGTACATCTGGCTTGTGTGCGTATTTTTATGTGGATGTAAGACCAGTTAATTGACATCGACGTAAGAGGACTTGCATTGTTTTTACAACATGCAGTGGAAAGTAGTCATTGCGCATCTAATTTAAGCACATTTGCCCAGTATGCATTAAAAATTGACCACACAACTAGTTTTTTACACTGGTGAAAGTGTCAGTGCATATTATGCAGCACTGAAGTCGAGTATTCATGACTGACTCAAATTACCTTTCTTTACTTGCAAAATAGATACAAGGATATTAGTATCTGGTTTGACGACCACACTGCCCCATTTCCTTTCATCAAAGATGTCTGTGAAAACCGGTCATTGGACCTGACAAACGTGTACAGCAATCCAGACGCGGCAGCGGATATCTTAGTACCCGGGTCATATTACACAAATTTAAATGGTTAGAATACCCATAGCTTCTCAAATGTCTGCCTTATTTCTGATTTGTGGTTCTTGTGGATGAGATTGTTTGGCCTTAATACAACACGATATATCCAATGAAGAAGTATGATTAGTTATTACAGACATGGCCGTTTACTCAACAGCTAAGCGACGTTTTGTCGTCGTTTGCGTATTTTGTAATTTAGATAATGGTACAGTTGACGGGACTAGACGTCTGAATGGTCACATTGGTAAAGCTGGAGGTAATGGTGGTGGCGGTGTCGGTGGTGGTGGTACATTCAGAGAGGTGACTGGGCAAGCGGTCAGGCGTGAATGACAGGCATGCCGTGAAAACGGGGACGTGTGCATGAGGCTTCAACGACGGGATTATTGGACTTGAACCAAGACGACTTAGTAGATCGCCGTGAGTGACTTACCCACTGAAGTGGCGTGGTTAGGAGAATTGTGAAAACAATTACGAAGTCATAAGTCGCGGTGAACCGTCATGAGGAATGCTGGATACCCTATAACTTCTGACAAAAATTTATGATTTCGTAACAAAAGAACTAGGGCTTATAACAACCAAAGTCGCTTGTTAGGTAGTGACAAGCTAAGTCGAAATCGGAGTTAAGTGATCATGTTGAGTGACACCCTAGTCAAGGTATTTTTTTAAGGAGGGATGTGGGGCTTTAGCAAATACACTGAGGTCCATCCTTACCAAATTAAAAAAAATCATGGAGAATCATGCATTACCGGCCTTTTTATCTTTCTCCTGGTCAGGTGTTTCCAGGGTAGGTAGCTTAAAAACTGCTATGATTTGCCGACAAACCCAGAGGCTCCAACTCGGTTCCTTGTGGAATTTACTTTCGCAAGCTTTTATTCATAACAGGGCATTATTGAAACCAGTGAAAATCTTATAACAGCATATTTTGAACTCATGGACATTTCAAATCAGGATAAATTTTGCGCCTTAAATGTCTGAAAGCAGAATTTGACTGGCTTCTTCGAGCGTTCAGACGCATGTTAAAAATTTGGAGAAAAGCCTATGGATTGTCCACATCACTGAATCACTTCCATATTGCCTTAACGTAGTTTAAATAACGTGAATTGCTAAAAATAGGCATAGTCAGATGAAATGTACGTGTAGACTCATTTTGTCCAGCCTTTCCGCATAAATCGCACCATCTATATTTTGTTCGGTTTACGTTTAAAGCCAGTTGATCGGAATCAGGCAGAAATATTACTGTGGATTTCATCAAGTTTAGTAATTTACTAGTCATTTTCCTAACATATAAGAACTGGCAATTTGCTCACACTTGACAGAAAGAGCAGTCAGTACCAGCTCTTTATCTTCACTATTCAATTCGGACATTCCTAACTTTGTCACACAACGTTCTGTAAATTCAGTAATTTAACCAATCAACGAACTTCACATCATCAAACAAGAGTAAAAAAGAAAACAGCTAGTTTGATAAACGTTATTGTCTCGTTGTACACTAATGCATGGTTGCCTTCTCAAGCAAACTAAACTAGTTGAAAAAAAATGAAATTATTTCAAAAATCTTTTATATCAATATCAATTCGCATTCACAAAAAAAGTATGAATTCAATTAATTTTGCAGGTCCAGACAAAGTAAAAGGAAGATGGTAAACACAAGGATGAACATTGGTGAGGGAATCGTCGAAATTGAGGTTGTTGTGGGGGTAGCAATGTAACACTGGTTTCGGTAACATCCGGAACCATGTGGGCATTCGGCACAAATGCGCCCTTCAGCATATGGTTTGCCTTCGAGTTTCCACGGACTACAAGCAATTACGCATGATAATATTATATGTAAATTATGTTTTACTCATTGAAATTTCTTGACTCACCTCGGTTTTTGAACACACAGCAATAAATGGGCAACCTATGAACTGTCATTTTTATTTACACATTGGCCAATACTGCAGCCAACCTCAGTTGAATTAGCCCAGACCATCTGTAGAACATAGAACAGACAGCTGTTTGATTAAAAATTTTTCAAAGACTTGTATACTTGTACAAACCGTACTTTACTAAGCCAACACTAAATCAACAAAATACCATTCTGTCTAAGATTTGATCAGCACTGATCCTGCAAAACTATTTTAATAATTTATCTTCGTCCAAGCGAGCAAATGCACCCTGAAAAATCTTTCCACAAAACTTACTTTAATTGCTTGACTTACAAAACTGAACTTTTTAAAAGCCAGTTAAGTGTTGATCAATTTGGTATGAGTTCAAACATACCTGCTTATAGTTGTGGCAGTCGTCTTTACAAGGCTTCATGTCTGGGCTATAGGATGTGCTGTTTATCTTGCGCAGATCACTAAATCTCTAAGTTTTTCCGTTAGAGATTTCAACATAACTAGTCCAAAGTTTTCAAATTTCGGATCCGATTCCGGAAATTCGGAATCACAGTAGGCGAATAATTCTTTACTCAGATTTTGCAACTCGACTGAGTAGCTCTAAAAATAAGAAAAGGACACGTTGTCAATCTAGTAGTGTATGTTAACGAATCAATGGTGTCTTGTTGCAGGTAAAAATGAGCAAACTCATGTGTAAATAGCTTCAACATGATTTGTTTTAAAGTAACGTGATACGTGCCTTCGTTGTTTTAAAGAGAACAAGTTTCTAAAATAACTGCCAGTAGGAAAATGGCCTAACTCGCATGACAAATAATTGGTTTTAGTAATAACAACAAAGTGTGAGACGGAGTTAATATTATTCTTACAAAACTTATCTTCCTTAAGGTTAAAATTCATTAACACTCTATACTTTCAGATGGAATAATGGTCGCAAAGCTGGTTTTTTGTGCCAAACAAACTGACCGAACATCAGTGCCAATAAAAAAAAAGATTGCGCACTTACCATCATTTGCATGTTGCTAGCAGTAGGTTTAACATTCTCACGTAAATCTGTATAGTGCTCCATGATTGTTTTTCGTTCCTCTTCATTTGGAACTTCGGCGAGCACAGGCAATATCAGGATCAGTAGGCAGATGAGATCGTACATGGTTTCTACACTTCATAAACAAAAATTATTTAAGTTACAGTAGCGATTGTAGTACTGGGTTTAAGGAGAACGGATTCGAATGAATCTAGTTACAAGGCAGCATCTTTATATAGTCCAAGTTTGGGTTACACCAAGAAAACTAGAACTCATGTGACTTCAAACGAATTGGCAAAAAAACACCATTCTACGAAAGTACGTGGGTGGCCTTACTTGCTGACGAGCGTAAAACTTGCGCTAGCAGCTTCTCAGTCATAGTAATGAAAATGACTGTCTAATTACGAGGCATGACTGAAAAAAATGCTAGCAGGTGTCCGACATTTAAATGAATGGAAAAGTGATTGTATTAGGGGGTAGAAGTGTGGGCATTTAAAAGAGTACTTCAAGTATATATTTACAGATAGATTAAAAAGAACAGCTTTTGTTCAAGATACAACTGCACAGCAAATTTTTATGGGCATGAGGGCAGTTAATTGTCCCTCAACGTGGATTTGTCACTAATAAGTTATCGATTTAATGCGTGATATCCTTATGGCCTACTTGTCCAAATCTCTCTTCATTTGGCTCTCAGCTGAGCTGATTTTCATTGCAAGCAAATTCCTTCAGAAATATCCAGTAAACCAAATTCACTTGACATAAATGTGTAAAAGGATTTTCGTAGTGCGATTTTTCTCTAATTTAGATGTGTCTGTCAAAGACAGTATTCTAAATAACGCACTGATATCTTGGTGGCTGTAGACGCATTCTATCTGTGAGTAAAAGAACTTCAGTTTAAGCAGGATTTGACAAAATAACTATACAAAACGGGAGAAATAAGTGTGATTTCATGTGTGCTTGCAAATCGCCACTTTGCATGGGTAAGCACATTATTTAGAGTAAAGAGAATGCATGTATGGTGATCATATTAGTAGCCTATTTTTGTGGAATTCCTTGTGCTCAAATTCTTTGATAACTATAATAAACAGTTTAACAGGTAGCTATATTTTTCATTTATATTAACAGGCAAACATGGACAAACCAATTTCCGATCCATGTAGGCACATGGAAATTATTAACTGACTCCCTGATCCAACCACCGAAAACTTGTTCCTGCGGTGTTAAGATGACTTGAACTCACATAGCAGCGTTGTATCCCGGTGACAATAAATACAATTGTATACATATTAATAATTTATAAACTATTTTGTTCCTTTCTATGACTAAATTGTACTGCAAAGGCAGTTTACAGTAACAAATTCTTTTTAAATTTACGTCCAAACTGATGGCAGAAGAGATCAAAACATGTGGAGAAAAAGGGCATGATTTGAAATTTGTGAGGACGAGTGAATTCGGCATGAATTATCAGAAATGTTGCGGTGTTTGGGAAAGCTCTACCTTGCGTCATCCCACACACTGTGAGCTAATGCGTCACTTAACAGGGCTTCCACATGACATGCTTTGATACCCACGCGACATCACATGCCAAATTCCGCTGACACTGGCTCTATCAGACACTCAAACTTGTACTCTATGCTGGCAAGTTGGCGTAACTTCATTATCAGTCAGGACTGTGTCAGTGGTAGCAAAATCAATTATGTGCCTTTTGTAGTGACATCGAGAATACACCTGCTTCTCTAGAAGTCGCAATTAATAAATTAGTATTGGTCTGATGTCTCTGAGAGTAGCAGCATTTTTATAACACATACAATGTTTAAATTTTTGCACCCCAATTAGTCCTACTGATACTTATTTCAAGTGTCATTGCATGCCAACATATAAATATTGACGTTAATGCAGGCTTGAAGTCGTGACAATCAACACCGCTCCCTTTAATGTCCTGATACACACTTGAGGAATAGGGAAACTAAAATCGGCAAAGGACCTGCCCTAAAGTTACGACAATACTTCTCTGTAGTGTTAGCACCGACAATGGCGATACTTGAGCGAAGAATACTACTAGCTGATTTATTTCATTAGTGCTACCAAGATGATGCCATCCATTGGTGCTTTAAATGAACACTCTATTCAATCCAACACAATTTTAACATGGGCCATTTTAAGTTAACTTTATGAATCGACCTCGTCTACTGTGTGACTATAGTGTAATCACCAAGCAATCGCTGAACTTAAGGCCATGTAAGCACAAACTTAGCCAAATGTGTTCTGTAAATGATATGTCGTCTCGGCAAGTATGCTGAAAACATTATATCTAGTGGTGCTTAACATAACCGTGTAGCAGCAACATTTTCTTCAATTTGTAGTGTTATAAATTTTAGTGTTTAATTAACAATTATCTTTATTCAGCTTTAAGCAGATGTGTCACAATATCATGCTTTTGCAAATTAACAGCAACCCATAATCGAATCGTGCCGATAATTTACCACTATCCAAAAGTCATTTTAACGACAAAAATGTTGTTTTTAAATTTTTAATTAGGAGTAATGTAAAAAACCTGTTCTTATAGCGCATACAACAAAATGGAATATTGTTTTCACGGAACTTGGCACGAATTATCGAAGTTGCTGTGGTGTTTGGGAAAGCCCTAGCTGACGTCATCCCACTTGATGTCACTTAGTGTCGCCAAAAATAGATCCTAAAAAATCTCCGACGGTGTGCTGGCGATATTGTGCTGCAATGCATTGTAATAGAAGCACACGCTATCGTCAATTGTCACATACCTATGTAAAAGAAGATTGACTTTAAATGTGCAATCAATCTTACCGGAAATAATGTAATAGGTAGAGTAATATCAGAAAAAAGTTATTGCCTAATAATAGCAAGCAGAGAGAAACACAATGTAGAAGTTGACACCTTACAAAACGGGACCATCTATAAATGCGTTTGGACATGGTTTAAGCATTTGCGTCCACGAAAGGAACACAAGAAGCAATGTGTGAGCATAATATGAGCCAGGAATGACCCCACATTTTGTCACCGTTCTGATCCATTTTGTGTAGACCAACGCTTTACGCGACGCTTGTTACTATGACCAATAACGATGTAATGATTTATTAACTGTTATGACATTCTACTGCAAGAAATTTCAGGAAAAATTAACACCAAGAAGATGTTGGGTTTAATTAGAAAAAACATTCATTTCACTCATCGTGACCGTTTTCAGTTACCACCAGCTACCTTTAAGTATATGCAAAGTCAACAGTCTCAATGTGGACGACTAAAGGAGTTTTGTGGGTTCAATTGTTCGACAAGAAGCGCATTAGTGAAAAATGAATATGCAGCTATGCGGGTTAAATGAACAATGTTCTTCTTTTTATGTAACTTTTTTCTCATTCGCACATCCAGTTCACGAAACCCAATTCAATTCACCCTTATTGAATCCCTCGCAACATTCTTAATCTTTGGCTTGACCTACGTAATCGTTTGTTTAGTATGATAAAACGGGTTTGTCAATCTCTCTCTTATTTGTTACCTTCTGGATTTTCAAATTGTCAGATGCCATTTCGCCTCCTATTGATCTTGATCACAGGACGGTTTGTGTTGGTCAATTGAAAGCGACATTATATCTACTTAACGGTCTTCTATACATCGCAATCCAATGTCTTTTTCTCCATGATTCCGTTAAGATGCACATCGCATCCCAATTTAATATGTCAAGAAAGTGCTTACAATGAAAATCAGCATTTTATGTCTTGGGAGCATAAGTTAAGCTTGTCAGTACGAGTGCCAATTATCTTATTAAATATATATTCTGCTATATAAGGTCACACGTGTGCATTTGGCAACACGAAATCGCCGTTTTCTCGGATGACCGAATTTCTTGCACGTCAACAAGACACCACGATTGCATCTCCTAAATGCGAAAAGCCGTTGGCAGCAGCAGCAGCAGCAGCAGAATACAAAGCCTCATAAAAGACGTGACCATCAATAAATGGATTAGGCAGACGTGTGCTACTGCAGCAGTACACATAAGCCAACTTACATCAAGACTACTGCAGACTGAATCCACTGTAACCACCCAATATTCATGCACGACATGTTGCAAACCACGATAATTCAGCTGAAAGGTTGGTGACAGAATAATTCAACAGTTTGCCTTAATTATGAATGTAACAAGTCACTAAGATACCAGTCACAACAAAAACTCTGCCTTTTTTAATAGAATCAATAAAGCAGTGTCAATGCCATGTAACCAATTACCTTACCATAACCTAAGCCGACGGCTACTATTTGAGAGTATGCAACATGGTGCCGGTTGATTTATTAATTCCAGATATGTGTCAGGCTGCATTAACGCTTGGATGAATCCTGTTAACGATCAAGTGTAGTTTGTCGCCAATCAGCAGCCCTGCTACAGAAGAAACTGGTGATATATAATAACACACGATATTAATGTCTAGTCGGGTTGAGAAATTGGCAAGTGTCACGAGGATAGTTAAATTGCTAGAATGGAGAATGGTGTATTCTTCTACGTGTTTATTACAGGGCCACTATCTACCGATCCCCGACGCCTAGCAGTATAAATTGATACTACATGTAATTATTCCAAACTGCCCACTTGCATTTCACCAATTTTCATCGACTCGGATTGTTCATGACTACAGCAGAGCGCGTTTTTATTTAATCACACTGGTCATTGAAACAGCTAACACAACATCAGACATGGCCAGTCAGTGTGGTAATGCAGCGTTTCGCGAAATCTAACCTGCTTACACTGTCACTTGACTAGTCTTTGAGAATAAATGCAATCCTATGAACTGAAGCAACATCCTTAGTAGTGCACAGCTTGACCTTTTGCAGATTTACAGCAGCATATCAAAATAGTGCGCATTAAATTTGATAAATGAGTGCCTAATGCAAAATTATGTACCTAACAATGGCAGCATTTGATACCTTCTCTATCTCCGTACCCAGGTTATTGTGAATTCACACTCTAGTTGATAGTGGAAAGCATGTGACTGGAAGCCCTGATTTGTCATTATTCAAGGAATGTTCTAACGCCGTTTTGGTTTAATCGGCTCCACTGGCAAAAATTAATCACAGTCAAGTTACTTTGGTATCAGGATTTGGTTGACACCGCTAACTAAATCAGTAGTTAATGTGATATGTGCAGGCACAGTTACATCAAATTTTACATTCACTTTATAAAGTTTTTTTTTTTCGAATTTGCGCACTAAATTGCCTTAATTCTTTGCAGACTCACTCGATCATCGTAACATGAATTGGTTTGCTTTGTGCTTTATTTTAGCTGCTAAATGTCGGCTTGACACAAATGATGCTACTAGCCATAATGTCATTAATTAAAATCCAGTGGTTTTTTTTGGCACCTCTTTGATTGCTTCACGAAGCCAGCTTGGTTTTTTGAAAATGTTAACTAATGCATTAACACTCACGCTAGAAGCGTGCGTCCAAAGGGCATCGTGAGTTGTTTTCACCTCTCATCGAGATCACACTTATTTTGATCAAGTTGAGATTAAGCCACCTGAAATGCATACTTCCCAACCCGTGGAGAATAAGGTAAACTGTAAAGCTTAAGGTAATGGGAACCAAAACCTCTTCGATTATGTGGAGGTGAAAAGTCGCGGCCTAACTCGCTTAAGCACTTTAGACAACTTCACCTTCGCAGCATTTCCAAAATTACCAGGATGATGTCGCCTCCCATCCCATCAATTCAACATTTCATATTTTTCCTCTAAAAAATTGTCATCTCATTCAAACTAGTACAAATCTAAATTGAAACTTGATCGACCTCTGTTAGCTAATAGTCGTGGTTATTGCCTACTTTGTTGCTACGACGATTTCAGCAGAGAACATCCCCGGTTTTCTTATCCCCACTTCTCCCATATTGTCTAGAACCCATTGCATGTCCTGTTACTTTGGAAAAAGTGACAAAAAAATGTTGTTCACACATTAGTGCTTTATTTTATTCGGAACAACCAATGTTAGTCCAATTGTAATATTTGTTTTGTAGATTTTGCAATTAACGTCAGTATATTTGCATTATACCAAGACACCATAACTGAAGGTTTCACCTGTAAGCCTTTGTATCTTTCAAGGTACAGCGAGGACAATTTCTATATTTTGTGAGTACACGTAGCCATTCTCGTCAGACAAACTCAAATCATATCGCCATACTGCTCTCGAAACAAAAAAAAGTCACTACCAGTGCGTATTCCAATATATTATCTTAGCTTACATTGATTTCCATGCCTCTTGTGTTTAAATTATTACATTAGGAGGATGCTGCCTTGAAGCAAACACATTTAACATAACTCAGTTGACCACCACAGGCTTATTAAAGCAGTCACAAGAAGGTTTAAGTCAAAAGACATTTTGATTCTTTATTGCGATCGCACAAGTATATAACAATAATTGAAAGGTCACTTCAAAAACGAAAGGAGAACGCTTGCAAAAATTAGGATAGAAATAGGTGATTGAATCGACGAAATTGAGGTTGTTGTCAGCGTGCCCTTATAACACTGGTTTCGGTAACATCCGTAACCATTTGGGCATTGGCTGCAACTGCGTCCTTCAAGGTACGGGGTGCTGTTGAGCCTCAGCGGACTACAAGCCATAGTGTACGATGTTATTTAATGTACAACATTTGAATATAACTGTAAATTCCACGCTAACCTGGGTTTCTGAACACACAACAATATGTAGGTAATATTTGAAGGGTCACTTTTATTGAGGCATTGACCGGTGCTGCAGCCAAATTCAGTTGATTCAGCCCATACCATCTTCAGACAAATAAAGAAAACAATTTTTCTCAAAATATTACTTTAATGTCAATATCTTAATGAATTTTAAAAGCCCGTGTATGTGGTATGCAATATGATAGAAAATCTTGAACTCGGCAGACGGTAAATCAACATAAAGTCACCATCCAAAATACTGCTAAAATAAGTCTTGTTTAAATCCATCCATGCTAGATGATACCCAGTAAACTCAGTTAGTCTGGCACCTGAATACATCCTGAATAATAGTCTCTTACTTACCTGCTTATAATTGTGGCAATTTCCTTCGCAATTGTCTATGTCCGGAGTATAGGATGCGTTGGTTATCTGACACAAATCGCTAAATTTCGGCATTGCGGTTTCCGAGTCCAAGACAACCAGCCCTATATTTTGAAATTTCACATCGTTTTCGGGAAAGTCGGTATCACAGAAATTTAATAATTCCTGTCCCAGTTTCTCCAAATCAACTGAGTAACTCTAAAAATCAGAAAGTTCCACCGTATTAATCTAATTGCACCTGGTAGTGGACTTCTATTAGGATGGTAAAACCACAAATTCGTGAGATCTTTCATGCAAACCAATGCAACACACGTTTAATATAGGTGGTGGTATATTCCTTCTTGTCTTTGATATACTTAAAATAGTCAAAATGTTGTGATAAGATGACGATAGCGTGAATGTCCTTAAATAGAACTAGCAATACTTTAAAACACCTAAAGTAGAGAAAATGATTTGCCGCCTTTTATGAAGTCAATATGCAAATATGCATTAGGCTCACAAATCAGACAACATATAGAAAATCGCGTAATTAACTGAACGAGAATAGATCACAGCTGGTGTTATATATCGATTAAATAAGTCGAAAACTAGTGCCGGAGACGAATACATTTAACACGCGTACCATCAGTTGCATGTTGCTGGCTGGTGGTTGAACGTTCTCACGTAGTCTCGTGTAGCACTCCGTTATGTTTTTGCGTTCTTCCACATTTGGAAATTGGGCAATCGCAGGTAATATCAGAATCAGTAGACAGATGAGCGTGTGCATTGTGTCTGCATTTCACGAATACAAAGGAACCCGAACACAACCTTACTTGAAATGTAATTGCTGTTACGGCACTGAAAGTAGAACCGATTTGAATGCGTCAGGCTACGAATTAGCACCTTTATATTGCTAGCCTGTGCACAAACTGTCAATTAAAACCACTGTGCACACATTAGCCAGTAAAATAAGCTTGTTGCTATCGTCACGATCTATTTTAGCAGTGCCGTTTAAACTTCGATGCAAAGTTGTTTTCCAAATGTGAGTTTGTCTAATGACAATATTGGAACATCCCCGATATTTTTTTATTGAAAGAGAATGATATGTATAGATAACAATTCATTTTTTAAATAGCTTAGATTGATTTTTATGAGTTTGGTCCGTTGATTTATATGTACACAAAACTGGCGTCAAATGCAAAGAGTCATAAATAGGGATTATTTAATCATAGATTACAGCCTTTACAATAATTTAATTTTAATTGCCAACTTTATTTCACTTACATTTGCCTCTGCAACCACAAAGAGGCATAAATATCAAATCAATTTGAGCATGCAGCTTGTCATAATTGTTCTGTTTAATTCCAAATTAAGACGCAGCCATCTTGGTCGCTGACATTGTACTCTACAAGTGGGTATCTTAAGTGATTAAGGTTTCGTGTTGCAGCCTTCGTCATAAATAAATCCATAGGTGGCTACGCTTTTGGTTCATTTTATAAGGCAGAGCATCTCGTAAACACCATGAGGGTATTTAGTGAACCCTCGAACCTGCCACCTCAACCGTAGTCAAACAATCCCCTATTTTCACAAGTGCTGGCAAACTTGGAATGAAATGGCATCGGCGCAACTTGGTGATGCAAGGTAGTATGGTGAGCACTTTGAAAAAGAGCTTTTTGTACCAGGCTTAAAGTCTTCCTTTTTTATGACGAAAGCGCACTTAATTCGCGGTTTTCGTTACCGTGAAAGGACGTTCCACGTGACAAACTTTGCTTCCCAAGCCTCATCACATGGCACATTCCACTGATACTAAGTCCAGGAAACAACCAAAGTAGTGCTAATTGCTACCAAATTCTGATTCATACATTGCAAAATCATATATGTGGAAGAGACGTCATTGACATTTTTCGACATTTGTTGATAGAGCGCTTTACAGTGCTTTAAAATGTAGTAAAGTTTAAAATTTCATGAAAGGCTCCGAAAAACTAAGACTGGTCTCACTTTTCTTAGCCTGACAATGATCATAAGGCACGAAAATAAGGTGACATTTTTGGATGTGCCTACGCTTGGTTTTCCCTTGCTGTCATTATAATGTATGTTGTCCTAACATGCACGGATTAAAGGACCATATATTTAAAATCGCGATTTTTCACTTTTCAACTGATGCAAATTTCAAAAATATGCTTGACGTTCATATTTGAACTTTCGAACACATGAATAGGATAAGCTACCTTTGGAAAGTTAAAATAGGTTAATGACGTTTATCGACAACGCTTTACAGTATTCTTGCATTTCCAATAAAACTGTGCGATTAAGTTGCCCTAATTGAGGTATTGACCAATAAAAAACTAGAATATTTCGAGCAAGCAAACACATTTATCGTTACTGATAGACTTACGTCGTTAGGCTTTTCGTATAGTGCTTAATCTTGACATTTCCCATGATTTGCTAAAATCACAGTGACTTTAGTGCTGGTTGGATGTACTGCTTGTCCGCGACTTTTGAACACACGCGGCTTTTGGTTTTATGGGAAGGCATTTTAAACAAATTTGTATGAAGTGCAATTGACTCTTGTGAGGCAACTTTTGATTTCTCTACTTGTAGTTAACCAATATTTAATATAAAGAGGGATCTCGTATATTTTTAAAATTTGGTGAAAAAAAAGTCAATAAATAGGTGCCATTACTTACTAAACGTACTTGCTGATAGCCCCACAGCAAAAGGAAATAGACTATAGCAGAAACGACCATTTATTCGTCTTTAGACCAGTCACGTGTATCAGTGTTTGGGTGCGCAGAAGTGTTCCAGTTGGTTTAAGTGACCAGGGGTCAATAAATTACGAGTTGAGTCGCAGATGCAATTTAACGTGTGTCTAACCTGTTCGGACAAGCTTACACACACATTCGAGTCCGCGCTTGCGTTAAATTAAACCAAATAAGGAGAAGCACAAATTGGTTCGAAAATAGCATTTTTTTCTGAAGAATGCATTTTGATATGCCTAAACTTTAACCTAGATTTGTGCGTAGTTGATGGTATTTTTAAATGCCTCCTAGTGCATCATCAATCGTTGGAAAACGAACTTTAATATAATACATCTTTTCCTATAATAAAACATGCATGCTATGTGAGATACATTTATGGGAACAATAAGTGGCTAATCTGATGTCACCTACCAAGAAAACACTTACACGAGTTAATATCATAAGCGATTCACGTTTTGCCACGTAGGGTTTCCCAGGATGATAAAGTTGGAACTGTTTTCGTAATCAACATCGGAGTTCGTGCTAAAATTTTAAGGTACTTTTGAGGATTTTCCGACTTATTGGTTTGTAGGGGCTTCCGTAGCGCTGCCTAACAACCCTCTAGTCTA
Source organism: Mesocestoides corti (assembly GCA_900604375.1). Taxonomy (NCBI): domain Eukaryota; kingdom Metazoa; phylum Platyhelminthes; class Cestoda; order Cyclophyllidea; family Mesocestoididae; genus Mesocestoides; species Mesocestoides corti. The sequence continues at coordinate 14,457 of UXSR01005385.1, read as the reverse complement.
GCGTCCTTATAAACCAAAGAATCAAGAGAACAGAAGCAATGGCTGATAAAAGAGTTTATTACGGTCACGCCAGCCAAGTGCTACTGTTTTGATGAATAAGAGGATGAGGGCGACTGATAAACCAGTTCCATTATTGCTCAATACCTGAGAGTCCACCAAACGCTTAGGTCAGTTGATGTGCTGGTTAATGAACATAAGTTTTGGTACTCATATTTTATACCTCAAAACGGACTTAATTTTATGAAAAATATTGGTAGTTGACACGCTTCATGCTACCTACTCAACCATATTTGTCTGAACCAATGATTCAGTGAATGTTAAAGTCGTTGATGCATTGCTAAGTTTAAGGTTTGATGTAGATAAAACCTAAAATTACCAAACTGAATTTCACTTCATTGAATTAAAACTGAACACACATTTTAAAAATTTCCTGATTTTTACAATACCAGCTTCGATATTTGTGCCACTACAGGCTTGGCTGCATTAATGTTAAACTTGGCTAGCTAAAGACCCATGGTAACTCACAAGAATCTAAAATGACGGTACATTTGCGCACAGGCCAGCCAGATGTGTTCATACCCCTACAAGAATGTTCCCAGGATAACCACAGATTCAACCAAATTTGCTCACTTCTCAAGTATTTGTTTGCGTTGATGGTGCAAAAAACCCTTGCAACCATCCTTTGATGGCCCCTTTAAGGTGGCAGAACGCACTGGAAAACTTTTCGGTTCACTGGATACTGTGAGCATAGACTGTCTCAAAACTGCTTATAAGGAAGACATCAATGTTACATCCACATGCTCAAGCATTGAAGAACTCACTCTACAATCTCCCATATTCCAATCCTGCTCAACCTCCGTTTTAGCCGACCCCCAGAGCTGTTTTTCACTTTGCTGATTCCGTTTGGTAGTTTTCGAGCGTTTACTGTTTCACAGCTAACACTCTTTGGGGGTAGTATTTGCAGTAGTGTGTATGGTGGCCCGAGTACACCAATCACTCATCCTATTGTTATTGGCCTCCGTCAGCATTTGCCTGTTACGCACGCGTTCTTTAATAAACAGTCGTATCCTCCTGTTCTCTCCTTCTCTAGCTGTTGCAGGCTGTTAACTTTAGGGTTGCTAGGTTGGTCTAAATTCAAGCTGCTACAGTTACTTGGGTTTGCGGTAGGGTCATTGCTCTCATACGTGTAGGCAACTCTAACATGGTCTACGTAAGGTGGTTGTGAAGGCTTCTTGACACAATTGATTCAAACAATTACCAGAATTTCAAGATAGGATGAACGACTTGGCAAATAGGTTCGCTCAATCAAGTGCTGCTCACACCTGACAGATTTGGGCTATGTCATATGAAGTTCAAGCAAATCTATTAAAGTAACTCCGCGATGAGATAAAAAGGCCACTTGCGTCAACTAGTGCGGGTAATGCCTTATCGTCACAAAATGTGCTCGGGAACGCCAAAATGCTGAATTGTTCTTTTTTTAAATTTATGTCGAAACTCATGACATTAAAGATACATTAGTTTGCGTTAATTTTGAAATCGACAGTACAATTTAATACATCTGTGGAGAAATGGGCCATGATTTGAAAATTGAGAAGACGAGTGAACTTGGCGCGAATTATCAAAGATGCTGTGGTGTTTGGTAAATCCCTACCTGGCATCATCCCACATGATGTGACCTAGTGCGTTACTTGAAAGGGCGTTCTACGTGACATACTCTGCTACCCACGCAAAACCACATGACGAACTCCATTGACACTCACTCGCTTAGACACTGAAACTTGTACTCTACTCTAGCAAGTTGGCGTAAATTCGTTTTCAGTCGGCACAGTGTTAGTGATGGCAAAACCAATTATGTGCCTTTCGTAGAGACATCTAGAATACGCGTACTTCTCCAGAAGTCACAATTAATAAGTTAGGATTGGTCTCATGTCCCTGAGGCTAGCAGTATTCTTCTAACACATGACAGGTTTTGATCTTTGGATGTATCACAACTGGTCCTACTGATATTCATTACACGTGTTCCTGCATGCCAACATGTAAACATTGACGGTAATGCAGGCTTAAATTCGTGTCAATTACTGTCTTTACTGTCCCGGTACACACTTGAAGTAAAAGGAATATAACATCGTCAAAGGGCCTGCCCTAAAGTTACGACAATACTTCTCTGTAGTGTTGGCACGTTGTTGGGGATCCACGATTCCCCAAGATTGCTCGTCGATGGTGTCTGGTTATATTTACACTAATTCACTAACATGTGTTTTATTACGTTTTTTTTGTTATGTTAAGGTCAACCTTGACCCGAATTAGTTTAACTTTTAACAACCCCCTCCGCTCGTGACTGACGTGATTAAAGCTCCCTCCACGAGCTCTGGTCTTGTTCTTGTATCAGTGTGGAAAGGTCGGTGCTAACTTTAACAAGGGATTTGGTACTGTTATTGAGTGGTTTTCTCTTTGTTACGGGCAAACGTAACACATGGATAATGAATAATAATAGTAGCTGATTTATTTTATTAGTGTTATCAAGATGCTGCCTTCCATTAGTGCTATAAATGAACACTCTAGTCAGTCCAATATCATTTTAATATGGGGCACATTTAAGTTAATGTAATGAATAGACCTCGTCTAGCGCGTGAGACTATAATTTTATCACCAAGCAATTGCTAAAGTTACGGCTATGTTAGCTCAATCTCAGCCAAATAGGTTCTGTAAATGGAATCATGTTGTGTCGCCAAGTACGCTGAAAACATTTTACTTAGTGGTGCTTAACACAACCATGTAGCAGTAACATTTCCATAAATTTGTAGTACGGTATTAATTTCACCCCCTCCTATCCTTACCTACAGACCAGCCAACGCTAAATTTCAGTGCAATTCATATGTATTTGGAATTTGAATTTTGGATGAATTCTACTAATGAACTATTTCGAATTGGAAATACGAAGTGGAATATTCACTAACACAGCACCGACCAATACCAAATACCTTAATTTAGTAATGAATGGCAGAGAACTACGTGAGAAAGCATCCATATGTCTACCACCGAGTCATTTGTTGAACACCCTTATATAAATATCAGCAAGTAATGTTCACCTAAGCTGCAACTAATATTTGGTGGATGCACAAGCTTCCAAAATTTGTGCTGTGTTATTAGTCTCATCACTCCTTAGAAAGTTGATGAAATTTTGTGACCATCTGTTTTTCCACAACCTAGGACTCTCTTCCGATCTGCTATCCCTGCACAATTGTACGAAGCATGTTTCATTTACTGAAATGTCAGACATTGTCTTGATCATCGTGTAATTAGCTCGGCTTAACTCAACCGAACATTGCGTATTTTAATGCTTGTTGTATACGAGACAGCAAATTGTTAAAAAAATAAACAAGAAATTGCAAAGAAACATGAAATGTCAATAAGTGTTGACCTTTAACACAACAAAAACAGACTGAAATGCGGTAATATATTCTAGTGCACAATGTTTGGACTTAAGCACAACCATCGTTACGTTGTTTTATGCTTTCTCATTAATACACTTTCACATTAAAGAACTGGGTAAGTTCGCAAATCTAATTAGTTACTGCAAATGTCACATATATAGCACTCTGAAAAAAGCCGTGAAAGAACATTTTGGAACCCAACATCCACCTTTTTGATTCAAGAGTTGCTAGTGTTATAATCGCAATTATGGAAAAATAATTTGTAATCTCACGTAGACAATTAGTTCCCATGTGACTATCGTGTTTTCACGTTGGCTGGAATCGAAGAGGTGTGTTAGAAAGTGCAAGAACTTGCAGTGATGTGAGTGCATTTTACCAACAATGCCTTTGCCCACACGAACTGCATCATAAATCTCACAAGTTCGTCGACGCTCAGTACACTCGACGGAATCCGCCGACATTGATTAATTCTGGTTGTAACCTAGCAAAACCGCACACATTGAAGCACTTCAATAGGGATTGAAATTTGGCTATCAACAGATGATTGCGTAATTGTTAAATGCTTTTGAATAAAACGGCCGAATTTCTAACACATTACCTGGCTAATAAGCTTGCCAAATCAGTAGGCTAATTTTTATCATTTTGATATGGAACAGAGGTGCTACCATAATCGACCATTTAGTCCTCGTGTTACAGTTGTGTTTGCTTCAGCGCGAGTGGATTTAACGTGTTTTTGAGAAGAGACATTGATTAAAGTTTGGTAAACATGTAGGGCATAGCTTCCGCTCATACGCCAAGATTTCAACTATAAATATTGAACAAGAACTCCGACATCCACTAACAGGCTTCCTGCCAATTCTAGCTACTTGCCATGATAGCACTCAGCAAGAGGCTTTTAATGTCGTTGTGGTTATCAAGTTTTATGTTTCCACTGGTTTGTATCAATGCGCATACAGGTGTTTAAAAAGGTAAAATAGCATACCTTGCATTTTATAAATCAAAATTAGCGAACTGTAAGACGAAACAAAAGGATTCCTAGCAGTCAGCGTACCAAATATATTTTGTTCAGTTCAGATTTTTCTTTGAACAAGCCAGATAAAAAGCCTGAGGCATTTAGCAGTGAAGCGCTGAATGCATTTGGGAGAATCAAGTTGCTTAACGACGAATGACTCCTTGCTACATTATTTTGTGCAACATTTGTACCCCTGAGGACACTTTCTGACACTAAAACAATAAAAAAATGTTGGTAGAATTAGGTAGTTTTACTCAGTTTGGTGTATAGACACAAAGAAACAAATTATAACGTCTATTGTAATAGCTCCTGTTAATACATACGCCTAAAACGCATGCGACTTTGGTAGTAGCAGTCCAAATCATCCTCGAATGTAAGAGAAAATACGGTAGAATTGGTAATTGATATTTTAATTTGGTGTGGTGACTTGGATTGACTTAAATCTTAATCTCTTGCCAGACAGGCTAAAGTCCACAAACAATTGCTATACACTTGCAGACTTACAACTTTATTTCTTATCATCTGAAAACTAAATTATCACCTGTAAAATCTCTAATCTTGACACTGATGTTTAATAATACGTAAGGATGTATTTTGAGGAAATGTGGACGAAAATGTTGGTTAATTCCATCACAAGTTAATGAATAGACGATTAAATTTGTCGAAATGTACTATTTCCAGCAGTTTAGTGTCTTAAAGTGCGCTACAAAAGTCATTCAAAGGGTTGAACACTGTTCTACGCCACAGGTTACCCTTCGCCTTATACCAAACGCCAAACCGATCTTTTGTCCAAAAAAGCCTATCCCATGCGCATCGGTGCCGCTGATTGACGCTGAGTTAGAACGTCTTGAACACGAAGGCGGCCTATCCCCGATATCATACTCAGCCTGGGCGGCCCCAATCGTTGTGGTAAAGAAGGCCGGTGGTTCAATTCGGATAAGCACAGACTTTTCGACTGGACCTATTAACAATTCAGAGTGGCGGAAGATGCTTCGCGAAGCTCGATCTGGCCGATGCTTACTGCTGACCATCAATATCAATCGCGGTTTATTCCAGTACAACCGCCTATCCTTCGGTGTCAAGATGGCTCCTGATATTTTTAGCAATTTCTGGACACCATTCCGGCCGGCATTCCTGGAGTGGCAGCATACCTCGACGACCTATTAATTGTAGCTAGTTCGCGAGATGAGTTACGCAAGCGGATCGAATAAGTCATTCAACGGATTCAGGATAACGGACTCAGACTTCGCTAAGACAAATGCGAGTTTTTTTCAGACTTCTGTCACGCATGTGAGTTTTTTATTTGACGTCTCTGGCCGGCATCCGCATACTAAGAATATTTGATCCATTCAACAAGTGCCGATTCCCAAAGATGTTATCTAACTGCACTCCTTCTTGGTATTAATGAGTTATTACTCGACTTTCCTACCGTCGATGCACAATGTGCCACCACCACTGAATTACTTGCTTGGAAAGGACGCACCTTAAGTTTTATTCAACGAGTGCGAGGCTGTCTTCCGTCAACTTAAATCAATGCTCAGTTAGGACCTTCTGCCAATTCCTTATGGTCTAAAGGTACCAACTGCTGTTGCACCTGACGCCTCCCCCAAAGGGGATAAGAGCCATCATCCTCCACGTCTTTCACTACGACGCAGAAAAAGGCTTTAATGCAAGAATCCAGGTTGCTGACACTGACAGAACAGCGTTACGGACAGATAGAGAAGGAAGCTCTCGCTATGTTTTACGCTGCCCACCTTTTCCACAAACTCATTTATGGCCGAAAAGTCACTCTGCTGACTGAACAGAAGCCGTTGCTGTCAGTTTTTTAATCAAAAATAGACATTCCAACTCACCTCGCGAACCGAATACAAAGGTATGCACTTATTCTATTTTGCTATGACTTCGAAATCCGGTAGAGTTTCACAGGAGATTTCGGGCAGGTAAACGCCCTATCACGGCTCATCAGTAACCAGCCCACTACAAAGGAAGATGCCGTCATCGCCGCCATCTACAACGACGAAGGTATCGCACAACAGATGTCTAAATCAGTTCGTGCGCTGACGGTTTCGATTTTCGACATCAAACTGGAACCGTCCTCGGACAACACACTACGGCAGGCCATCCGTTACGTCCAAGGCAAATGGTTTAAACCCTCCCCACAGGTGATCTTCAGCAGTTATTCCGGCGACGTGATTCTCTTTGAGTTATAGATGGCTGCTGATATTCAGAGAATGCGTTGTGCTGCCCAAATCACTGCTCTTGCGGGTTCTTTGTCAATTTCATTATGGTCATTCCGACATCGGTCGCATGAAGTCTATCGCCCGCAGCTACGCTTACTGGCCAAATATGGATCAGCAAATTGCAGACCTAGTCAACAGTTGCCACCAATGCCAGTATGCCGCCAAGAACCCTCCCAAGGTTCCTTCAGTCCCTTGGACACAAACACAGAAGCCCTGGTTACGACTTTGCGGGACCGATAAACGGAGTTTCGTAACCTTTGCAGGTAAACGACTGCTCAAAATGGCCGTAGATCCGTCCCAATGACCTCCCCCATAACAACGAGGACATTGCAGGCTCTGTCTTAGATTTTCAGCTGCCATTGGATTCCGGAAACCTTAGTCTCAGACAGTGGACCACAGTTCACGTCTCAACAATTCAGGGAATTCTGTCCACAGCATGCTATTGCACACACCATCCCTACCCTACCACCCACAGTCAACGGACATGCTGTAAGGCTCGTCGACGCATTGAAGCGAGCGTGGATGAAATTCAGGTTGGAAGGAACAACGTTCATCGCAAGTGTACAGAATTTTTTTTGGTGCATCGTACAATACCAAACGCGGATCTTTCATATCAAAAGTCGCCATCTAAGGCACTCATAGTTAGCAAATTCCGGACAACAAATTTCACTATGATTCCGGCACATGACAACCGAGTGGAGGCTCAGAGTACGAAATCTACCATTTCATTTAAGATTGCAAGAGGGGCTAGGTGTTATGGATCCAGGACCCCCAATATGGCTCATCGCCGATTTTTATCATTATTTTAATTAATTTTCCGGCACCTGTTTTATTGACTTGAATTAGTGTAAACTTTTGACAACTCACTCCCACGTGGTTGACGTGATTGAATCTTTCTGCAAGAGCCCTGGTCCTTTACTTTTATTGGCGTGGGAAGGTCGATTCTAGTGTCAAAAAAGGATCTGGTACAGTTATTTAAGCAATGTTTTCTTCGTTACCAGCAAACGTAACAGCTTATAATATAATTTTACTGAATAATTCATTTAAAGGAAGCTATGCAATTTATATAACGGGGAAAATAATGTCGCTTAAAAAGGAGGTTTCTTGAATTCTGAAGTAGCGTTCCTGAATTGACCGTTCTGTACGATAATAAAGCTTACCTCCTAACATTGGTTTAACTCAATTGAAACTTCTTTGTTGATTTTACCTGAATCTTTGTATTTACTGTATTTAAAAAGGCTGAAGTATGGGTCTGTGTGCATTTGTTACTTTTTTTAAAAGTTTTTAGTGGTCGCCATTATGACTTCCATAAACCTATGACGGTGCGCTTTCAAAATCATAGCATCAAATTCTTTAGCTGACTTTAATTAAATACACTTGAATACTGCTTTAAATTTTATTGCCTCCTCACCACATTTGCTCGATTAGGTTTAAAAAACTTCTGATAACTGTCAAGTAATACACATTGACAACAACTTTAGCTTTCTACTTGATTTCACGAGTAACTAGTACGTTCAATAAAGCTTTCCATGGCACCTCAGCTTTAATTAAGATGATAAGGACGTTATTATGACGGTTTTTATTCCACAGAGCTGTCGCGAGTGCACACGCACAATTCCTGATTTGTGCATTTATCATCAATGTGGTGTCATGAACTGAAATGCGCAATTGCTGGCATTACGTAGCACATTTTCATCAGATATGGTATTTGTCTGGAACATGGAAACCCACAAAATTGAAAACCCTTTCGAATATTTTCCGAAGTTGAAAGCATTTTCCCAACGCAATTCGAACAATCCAAAATCACCCAACTGATTGGATTCGCAACTAAGAAGATATAAGGAAATGAAAATTGCACTTTGCATGAAGATCCAAAGATAAATCAATATTGAAATTGAATTTTTTTGGAACCTGCCCGTAAATGTTAGAAAGAAGCATAGGCATTTTAGTTTGCATAGAGCCGTGCAGAAGATTTTGCTTCAATTCCTGTAAGCCCACTCGAATTTTGCTAGAGATTCCATCTTGGTTTCATTGATCGTAGTGTAAAGTTGGTCAATGTCTAATGCAAGCACTATTTCGTCAGTCATTAATATTCATTTGATCAGGTATTATGACTAACTGCACCGCCAAATGTAATTTATCAATGCATATAATCGTGGTATCGTCTACCCGTTAACTGACATGGATGCGGGTGCTTTTTGGTGACGTTGAATGGCATATCTCACCAGTCAAGTCACAAGGTCTTTAACAATTAGGGGCACACGTTTTCTGTCTTTTTCTTATACCAGATTAGTATTGTTTGATCCGGAAAATTTAGCAGAAAATTTATTCCGACTTAGACTAATAGATCAACAAAAGGCCACATGTAGTAAGCAGGTCTGCCTTGTGACTCGTGACGCTGTGTGATTCGTGCTTGAAAATGTTGATTTTGCCTGAGATCATCCAATCAGAAAATGAACCTAAATCATCTTCATTCAGCACCACAACTGGGTGCTATTATTGTGTTATTGCGGAACAACATTCACTTGTGTGTGACATACAAACAAATGTGCACATGCAGTAAACAGATCGATTTGTGACCCATGACACGCTGTTTAATTTCATCATTGTGCAGCACATTCGACAGCCTATGCGTGATTTGTGCTTGAAACAGCAGTTTCTACTTGAACATGCGCGGCTGAAAATAAACCTGTGGTACTTATAGTGCCCTTGTCAATTTTGTGCTAAATTAAATATTTCATTTAAGTACCAAATTTAAATAATATAATCGAAAATGGGCACACTGGGCCTATTTTGAAAACTGTGGATTTAATTTAGGTCAATATAATTTTTTTAACTAAGACCAGGAGAGTAAATTTATTATACGATGCGTCAATGGAAAATCGATTTATTCCACCTGTTTTGTGCAGCTGTGTGACGAATTGCGGACAATTGAGTTGAGGGTCAAGGGCATATACGGCGCCAAACAGCATGGCCTGGTTCGAAATGGACAAGTTGGCATCTTTTTTAACACAATTGTCACATAGTCACTGAAACTGTAAAAATTCGTGAGAAAATATCATGAAATGAATTGATCACCTTTTGCACAGCTTCGAATGGACCCAATTAGCACCGACCTGTTTGCATACTCCTGCTTCCATTTTGAGGTAGTTGCTGAGACCACTTTGATAGATACTTCATAAATAAGGAAAATTCTCATGGCAACGTTGCATTTGGAAAAAAGAGTGTTTGTTTGCAACTAAGTACTCATAATGGTAGACCATCGTTATCTGCGATTGGGGCAAGCCAAAATTGACAACGATTTTGCACTTAGCTTAGTGGAAAAATTTAAGAATGTGCCATATATCGATTCTGTATAAATGCGTTACGAGTAAGCATTCGATAAGAGCACATGATTTGCTAAATAGCCAGACTGTTTCAAATTCACCATGAGCAATTCCAACTTTATTAAAATTGTTGGTTTTAAAAATGTAAGAACTTATGGCGAGTACAATTACGTTTGCAGCTAATAGAGTGGAATTATTGCAGGGACTTCATCTAGACTCACCAAATCACTTTCAAAAACAATATTGACATGATAGGTGACTTGTCAAATTCAGAAAACAAGTTTATGCTTATTCTAGATGCAGTAAATTTGTTAAGACAATTCGAACCCAACAATGCACTGCGTGGGATTGTGGTGTGCTTCGATAAATGGCGAATCAAAAAAACCATTCATGGCCTTCAAGCGCTAAAGCCAAAATATATAAAAGCTTGATTTTACAAATGGGCCTAACTTTTTACGCTAAAAGAAGTTACGGCGAGTTAACAATCCTCAGCCTTTCGCTAACTGAAGCATGCAAGTCATACTGACGCCCATCTTTCTCCTTGCCCTGACATGCAACATGCTGGCAGAAGTTCCATCAAAGGAGGAACGTGATGCCATCATGGAGTGTCGCACGAGGCTCCGTGAGAGAGTGAAACCAACAGCCGGCAACATGCAACTATTGGTACGTTGAATGGCTGACTTCGTATTAAAACAGAGCGTCGGCCAAGGCATTTACCTACGTCAACGACGTATGTTAAATGTTTTCGTCGTCCAGCATGTTAATTGAAGGTACTGTGTTTTTAAAAATGACATAAAAAGTAAAAGGAGCTTAGTTGTCGCAACATGAGTGCACAATATAATAAATCGTGGATTTAACCTTTTGTAGAATGAAGTTTCATTGGTTTTCTAAACATCGATGCAATTCTCGAGGTCATACTTTACGCATAAATGTCTGCAGCACTTTTATTGCCACTAGTTTCATTTAGTGCCACTTTAATCCGGTTAGGCCTATTCAGCCGAAATGGAACAGATAGCGGAAAAGGTTGTCAGGGGATGTGGCGCTTATATTTCGGATTTCTCTAAGAAATTTCAAAATGTGGGTATAATTACCCCATTTTTTGGTGACCAAAAGCCCCAATACCAGGGTGTACTGTGCGAAATTGACAGTAACAATTATGACTTTAAAGACGACCATTGTTTTGGAGGCTGCCTTGAATACAAGCAGGTAAGCAAAATATTGTTTGTTAGTATATTATCCGGCATGTGTGTATAAAGAAGAACAAAAGAAAATAATGAGATGGAATAAACGCGACCACGACTGGCTGTGGGCCATTTATATTCGTGACAAGCGCTTGTCACAGGTGAATAACTTCGCGATGAACACCATAAAATCGCATTGCGTGAGGTTGAAAACGAGTATTTATAGAAGAACGGTGGTGCCTTTGTGACCTAAACAGCATTTCCCTCCACTTATGCAATAAACTAGAAACACTTTTTATAGTGTAAGTACATTAACCAATTTGAATCTGGTTACAAAAATTGCAGAATGCAAAGAAGCATGCTAAAACACCGAAGTGATTAGCAACCGCGTGTCGATAATAATGTTATATTAAACGATAACACAAATAAATTTAATAAACACACCATAAATTGCGTTCTAATCTAGGCTTCCAGCATTACCTAATTTTAATGCTGTCTGCCCCGTAAATTGCAGATGATCTGGGCAGCTTCGACGGAAGTCGGATGTGCAATTCATCAATGTCCACCTGAGCAATCGAATTTAAGGCCCTTTTATGAGATGGCATGTATCTACAGCCCTGGGTATGCCTAATGCACCATGTTTTATACTAATTCCATCATCTCCATTTACGTTATTTTTACTCGCAGTGACGTGATGCTTGAAGGCAGACCTTATACAGAGGGAACCAGTTGCAGCAAGTGCCCACAAGGATATGGATGCCGTCGGAAACAATGTTATGCCAACCCCATTCTTCCAATTACATTAAGGTTACGTCAAACCAAAATCCCAACACCTCTTCTTCAAACAGAAATCGTGACAAATGTACCTCAAGAAGACGCTGCTAGAACCTCTAGTTCAACACTGATCTCTGTTGTTCTAGTCGTACTTCCATCTCTCCTCATCTTGAATACCCTCTATTGACACTTTGTACCTTATCTCTTCATGCTGTCACGTTTTGGTCATGTTTAATTTTTTTTTTAATTTCTTGACTTCGTGTTAAAACATTATCTCTACTCGTTTTCAAAGTGTTTCTGGAGACACCAGTGCCCTTAATGATACGCAAAATATAATCGAATTCGCCACTAAAACCTGCGGATAACGTTATTGTCCCACTTATAATTCAATGACCATTTGGTAGAATTTGTTGTGAATCGCGTTGATTCAGATGCACTTATTTCGGTCGATCTAACATTTTTGAACTCTACCGCTGTATTGAAATCCACTCAGGTCTTCTACTGTATCAAGGGCAGCAAGGTTGTGTAATGGGTTTTAAATTCAGCTTAAGCGGAGATGAAAAATTGTCCTCATTGCAATACGCTATTCTGCTCAAATCACACCACAGGCACTCAGATCACCTGCTTAATGCTGCATCTCGTAGGAAACATAATAAAAACTTAATTAATTTTTTTTTAATTTAAAAAAAAAACTAAACTATCCACGTGAAGTAGAACGAACGATCAGTAAAATGAACTTAAATGCGCCTATTCATTAAAATGTGTTCTGGCAATTCAAAAGCTAAAATGAGCTTAATAATATATTTTGTGAAACCGCTCTCTGGAGGCTCAAACAACAGTGTACATGTCGAAATCAATTGAACCTTTAATAAAATGCCTTGATTGTAAACTCCGAAATTCTCATCGTCTGTCTAGTGTGGAGCACAATGACGAAATTCGACTGCCTGTCGCATCATAACAAATCGACTTGTTTGATGCAAGCGCACCTTTCAAATATCATACAGTGGGTAAAAACTCCTTTCCAAAGGTAATCATCAAGGGCTTGTACGGAAACTTATCTCAAATTACGGTGAACGTGCATCAAGTCACTTACAAAAGCTGCTAACCTGCTACCTGAAGACCGTTAATGCATTATTGGACTTGAAGAGTTCGTTTAATTACATAGTACACAAGAAGTGGACATCTATGAGGCCCAAAAATTTCCTCTGTACCAATAAACTCAGTGAGAATTAAACTGATTTTAGGTTTTGTACTCAGAATGCCAAATGCAATTATAAACACGCTTTCGAATTGAATTCGTAATTGTGGTGGTATTGTCGACAATTTGCGCCTTTTGAAGAAAACCGCAATGATTGTCTAAACCTCGATGTAGTTTTTTCCAAACTCCGCGAAGCACTCATCAACAGTCTAAAATGCTGTGCAATGATGAGATCCCACTCCTTATCACTTGGATTAATTTTGACTATATTTTCATGCTTAGTCTCGCTGAAAAATACTTTGCAAAAATATACGAAGACTAAGCTATTTTTTTAACTTTAGCTAGCGCTGTTTTTTTCGATGGAATGAATTAATCTTTGAATGGTTAGCAGGTGGCCCATTAGTCGTTCTTTTAAACTAACCACCGACAGCCTTGTGTCAAAGAAGCTCAAACCGACTCGATTTTGTTAACTACATTTCTAATTTTTCCACCACACCTAGACTTATCATCTTTGAAACATATATAGCACGGTTTTGTTAATTATCAGTTTAAGAAAAATTTGACTAACATAATTTTGCAGACGGCAATATGTTATGTGGCCTGCTTTTTTTTAATCTGGTTAATAACTTTAACACGCGAAACAAATAAGTTGGAAAAAGATGTTTGCGAAAGTCAAGCATTTTTGGAGCACGGCATTTGTATACTTTGTGGGCAGTGATAAACTCCAGCAAACCTGCTTAGGTAACTGCATTTGAAATTTTAGGCCATACTACTAAATTACTAGTGCTCATCTTAATAAAAGACTAAACACTATGTCTTCGCATCTCCGATTTCTCTTTTATTGACAAACGAGTTGTTTTTAACTGTATTTTATTTTGTCTGCAATCGGAGCAATCCAATCACCACATTTTCTTTTGCTGTGCCCCATATTGTTAATTTCTATAATTTCGTAGGGTCGTCAATGACTTAATTATTCCCCAAAATATGAAGTCTTAAAAATTGATTTGTGATGATTATGCTCGATAAAATCGAAGTTCCGCTGCATTGCCTATGTTCAACTTAGCAGACCATTTGTTTTGTGGCTTAGCCTGTACACATCACGCTGATTTCATTAAGGCAGAAACTTATGTACGCTTCATGTGCCGCAATTAACATTCTGGGGTGATGCCAATAATGCGTAGCGGATAGTTGGTGGATGTGCATGAACTGAAGATTTGTAGTAGCTTGATCTTAGCACTACCTTACAACCCTCTAATTAACAGCCCAAGACAACTCGAGTAGAGTGGAGAAGA
>UXSR01005384.1:0-84307 GCA_900604375.1 Mesocestoides corti | reverse complement strand
TTTCCTCATTGTAGTTAGTGTTCCCCTTTTATTCGTAAATGAATCCAGCGTTGTCACTCTTAGTTTAACTCCAGTGCTTTGGTTTGCTCTAATGAGTGAACTTTTCGTGGTGCTAATGCATTCTCCTAAGTGTGCCTCAAGAATAAATTCTTTATCACAAGTGATTTCGCACCCTTACAAGACGCTATTTCAGCTCCTATAAATGGTGAGTGGTCCATCACAAGTCGTTGGTAATTAGCCTTAGATGGTAAAATTGCCTTTAAGGCATCGGAATCACTGCAAACAAATTGTAGTCAACTTAAAACCTGAATCCACCATTTGATGTACGTCACTATTGTTGGGGAAGTCAGTATTATCCAGTTCAATGTTTTTCGTGATTTTTTAGCTCGTAACTTCCATTCACAGTTTTTCCCTTTTCACACAAATCGCAATCTCACTGATAACACCATTTCTGCATTGACACATACGTCTCATCAACCTTAATGCTTGTTAATCCATCGGGTCAAAGTCGCTCGCAGCATATACTTTCGACACAGCTGATACCTTTGTTGGTTCCCTGACTGGAATCTGTATCGGTCTCGTTTCTGTCCTAACACAGGAGGGTTAACCTAGGCCTGACGACAGATTTGCGTAGTGACTACTGGCAAAATATAATAACTACGTATGTGGGAATTACTGCTATTTTACTTTCTTGCATTTATAACCTAGGTTCTGAAACCCTTCTGACTTTGGACAAATTGCCCCCACACTGGATCGTTTCAGCAAAGACCTGGAGTCTGTCGGATCTGGTCGCCCTTGCAAGTACACCAGAGGGCTCCCGAGCTGGCATGTCAGAATGCCTCCGCGCAGCTCTGGAGGAGTGTGCGACCCACTTGTTTAAATGCATGCGGTGTCGCGCACGAGGCCAGATCTGCGAGTTGTGCCACAAGGGGCGCCTCCTCTTCCCTCTCCTCGGACAGTCCGAGACCAAAGTGTGTCCTGACTGTGGCGCGTGCTTCCACCGAGACTGTTTCCTTCGAATGGCGCGTCAGCATGAACCCAGTCAAAACTTCTGTCCTCGCTGCATCCGACTGTGCAAACATCGTGAGACCATCTAAAACCCTCTTCTGACATTTGTAGATCATTTTGTGTACATATAGCTACAAGATTTTTTGCTACGCTGATGAATGTCACGGCATCTGATGAGTATTTTTTGTCATACCGTATTTTCTGTTACGTCAAATAAAGTTTGGTTTTTTGGCAGCTCGGAAATTGCTTAATTTTTTTGAAGTAAGCAAGGGTGTGAAAGTCTAGATTTTATTCATGGTTTCTCTGTATCCAAATCCTAAGGTGAAACTCCTTTTTCGAAAGCTTGCACTAGTTTGCACGTTACATTCATGAAGGCGTGGGTGATCTATCATTTCAGTTATTTTTGTATGATAATATGGGTTCTTCCACATGAGGCCGCTGCTAATTAGGTCTGTGGACGCATAAGCTCCTCGGAATACTCTCAATAGGCTGTGACATTTTGCGAAACAAGCCTCTAATCAAACACAGCATTCCTGTCAGCGTTTAATCAAAAGTTTCCAAACTTGTCCGATTGTGTGACTCCATAAGTGTGATTAATAGCCTAAGAAACCTTCAAGCCAACGGTTGAAAAACACGCATTGCGTCAAAATAACCCAACGGTTACAATAACGTCGAGTAACTTAAGCGTCTTATTTTAAACAGTATATATAACAACTGTATACGATACGCCTGTACAAAAGACATTTGGATAACAAGAGCTTATCACGATAAGTTCATGTGAGCACAGCTCGTACATTCCCCACCAAGCGGATTCTGGGAACCAACGGAAATGGTCAAATGTTTAAAATGAAAATCATTTTATACATCTTTTGTTGAATGAAGTTCACCGTTGGATGGGCAAACTTGAATGGTCTCCCTCCTTGAGGTTCCATGTGCTGTTCGCAATGTCACTTCGCGTATTAATCCCTCCGTCCCTGCATGAAATGATTTGATCATCGCCTCCAGCCACCGCACCTTGGCTTCAGCGGTCTCGTGCAAGTAAATTAGTTTATCCACTCTCGGATTTGTCTGCACCAGATGCCACTTTCGACTGGTTCTAAAGTTTGGAAATACGTGGGTAGTCAGTTTATTTTTTTTTGTAAAATGCATGTGCCAGTTTCTATTATTGGCGCCATATTCTGCTGGAACCATTTGTCGAGATCACGTCAAGTAAAAGCACTGAAGGAGTGCTTCGGTGCATCAGTAAGTTGTTCGGCTTTAGAACACCTTTTGGCGCTTTGTCTTACTAATGGCCTATCATTGAAAAGTCGACGGATTTCTGTTGTCGTTGTTAAAGGAACTTCATCAGGTGAGCATTGTTCTGTCAACACTGCGTGGAGAGTCCTCTTCATTGTGCAGAGCATCCTCTCTCAAACGCCGCCACCACCACCACCGCCACCGCCACTGTTTTGACTTGGGGAGGGGTTTGAAAATCCAACCGCATCATCTAGTTATCAATGCTTTATTAAACTTATCTCGCTTCAGGGCCCCTAACAGCTGTTCTGTGTCCCATTTTTGGCTCGCCTTAAATTGCTGCCGATGTCATAGGATGGCCACTGTGTGCAGTCGCTTCGTGCTATAAATCGATTAAAGCACAGAAACGAGTCAGTGCTGAGTGTGTGTATTCAAACTCCCGGCGTACTGAGCGTAAAATGAAGCGAGTAACTAATCCCCTGCGTCGTTTCGTGCTGGTGCGGCTACGTTGTATTGGAATCGGTCGAATGTAAGCGGCTCCAGATATAGTGAAAGGGTTGCGAAATTCAACAATGCGGTCAACGGGTAGGGGCACATGGCTTGTTTGCACAGTTTGGAGAATAACCGGCGACACTAAAGCAATTCTTTAAGACGATTCCAATTGTTTTCTTGGTCTTGAGGATCCAAAAACGAGCTCTTTCCACCAGTACTGCGACACCAGCTCCCATAAAACCACTCAATTTGTAAAAGTGTTGAATCAGCAAGCGGGATGCGAAGTGCACCCATGGCATAATGATTGGATGATCCATCGCTTACGGCAAACGCGAACTGTGTAGTCTTTGTCCGACGCGCAGTACTCCATCCACGTATATCGGTGTGAGACGTCTCAACGATTTAGTCATCGTTTCGAGCGATTTCCTGGCATTGTCCTTCTTTTGAAAAAAATTTCTTTTAAATGTACTCATTTACATACGAAAATGTTTCCAGCTGATGTACCTTTTTGTAACTAACTGAAAATTTTTCTAATTTCACCCATTATCGGCATGTATCTCTGGGCCATCTCCCAAACTTTGAGATGCTCTTTGAATCGTTGAAACCAGGCCACATATCACACATGTTTATCTCAAGTTTAGAAGATCGAACGGACTGAGAGTGGGAATCGTGTAGTAATTTGGGCAAAGATCGTTCGGCGCAGAACAATTATTCGAGCCAATTCAAAGGCTTTTCGTCAGCCCAATGAGTTCTTTGAGTTAAGGAACTGGAAATTACGGGCTTTCTCCGATTTTCCTATTCCAGAGTTTTCATTCTCAAAAACGCCACTTGCTAGCTTAGCAGGAGAAGTTTATTCAATCCGACGTAGTGCCATTGATCGGTGTTTGAAGGTTTATGAATTAAAGGCAGATGGATGAGAACAGAGTTTGGAAAGTGTTTTGGTTTTATGCAGATGATGCTTGATGTTGATAGGCTCTTCGTATTGGATGGTTTTACTTGTAAATGAGAAAAACTTTGTGAAAACAATGATATTACTTAGGTTAGAAATAGTGCGATGATTTTGTGATATAATAAAGGGTGTAATTTACGTCGGTAGGTGTCTAAATAAGTATTACTGGTAACAATGAAACTGAAAGTTGGCCTTTGGTTGTAAATGTTGCAAAGGGGTGTTCCATCTATGTATAACGCTAGTCCAGACGACTACAGTAGAAGTCAGCTTTTATACACTGGAATACTTGCACATGCTACTATTTGGTACGTTTACGGTTCAAAAAATCTTTACGTTTTTTTGTAAATTTTGATGGGTAGAGCTTGGCCCTGGAAGCATATGTGGTCCTCTTCTTTGAGGCCATCTTGTCTGTGCTTCGCTTATTTTTTAACGTTCAATTCACTTAAAATGCCGACACAAGTTTCTTTCTTTCTTGACTGTATATGGGCGTGTCCTTTTTACGTGTGACTGAGTGAGTCTTAGGTTTCGGTTGCTGATGTGCTCTGAGCTATACCAGTCTAAATCTGCCAGGGACTCCTATTTTGGTTGTAAATGCGTACGGTTTCCTACCCTTTTAAATCAAAGTGGGTAGGGCTTAATAAAATATGGCACATCCTTTTACTTGACGTCACTTTTACTTTTCATTTATAGCTTGTTTAAGTTCAATCTTTGTTTAATATCACATTCTTAAATGGTTAGCGTTATGCATTTCCTACTATCCAACTTTTACTTATCACGTTAGGGGATGTTTTCTTACGATAAGTGATGCGTATTATCCTTGTTTTTTTTCTGGCAGACACTGGCTGTGAATTTTTCTGTAAACATCACGTTCGATCTTGTTGTTAACTTTGATACCGAAGGACCTTTAACTTTTTTCCACGGGGATTCGTAAGCTTAGTACACACACACATGGCATCAGTGTCCACAGGCTGTACAATCTGACGTTATTTTTTTGTATTCGTTTCTAGCTTCATCTTATTTGACTTGTGAGACCTGTATTGCATTGAGCTATGTTGTGTTGGTAAATTTTTTGAACACTGTAGTTATTGACAGTAACTTATTTTTTTAAATTTCTGTAGTAGTAGTAGTAGTAATCTCTATTTAATCTGGAAAAGGAATCTTTTGTTTTTTTTCTATTTAAAGAAGTTAATCTGTTATGTAAGTTGGTGTTGGTAGCGTGTGCAAATTAAGTCGACCTATTTGATATTAATTTACGCCTGCCGACTATGAACGGAAGGGAATTGCAATTCTTCTCAATAAATTGAGGTGATTTTAACTCGAGTCCTATAACCTTCTGACACACGGTTGTAATGCTCATAATTGGTGCACGTACCGAAATTATCGCCTCGACCCAAGTACAATTCTTGATTTACATGCTAAATTTATTTTAGATGCATTAAAGCACGGCTTCTAAGTTGCCGGTATTGGTGGAAAAATGCTGTTAATGTATTATAAACGTTTCTGCCACAAATCTATTTTGCCTATACTTGTGTTTATTTCTATTGACTCGATGAATCCAATTGATGATCAGTAACAAACTATTTTTTTAATAAATCAGTTTAAATTGAAACTGTGCTAAATTAGCCAACCGTAAGTACTTAATAATCGCATTTATTTTGAAATCCCTTATTAAAATCAGTTAGTCATTGTTTTCTACGCGAGATTTTAATCTGTCACTGTTGTTTGCACCATATGCAAAAATTAACCTTTAAACAGCCTTCTCTCGCACTTATAGCCTCGCCTTTCTTCCAATACATTGGCAATTTTTTTCAACCATCCGTTTCACCATTTGGCTCGACTCACTTTGATTTCAATGCTGCTTTTGATGTAGGTGCTAAGATGTCCTGTAGTCAACGATAATGTTGGGATATATGTATTATTGGCCTCTGTTTTTACTGTTTCAGATGCCGTACCCTAATGCATTTCTTACATTTGGCAGTGTAAAATGCCTCCACTCTGTGAGCTCTGCAATATAAAGTAAAGTAAGTCTTTTTCGAATCATTATTCACTGCATCCGCTCTTTACCTGTATACATAGCTCTATTTTTATGCTTTTGTCTCCAAAAATTGTGGTTTGAAACATCTAATAGTTGGTTATCATTTTTACCAGTTTGTATTGCACTTCCAAGATATTTTTGCTCATATTTATGGTTTGCAAATGGATGTAGTCAGCATATTCGTAACCGATGCGAATTTGTTTGATGGATTCCTAGTGAATCAATGGGGTTTTTAATCAGTAAGGTGAAATTTCTAGTAGCTGTGCAAAAGGCGGCTTTAAATCTGTCTTTTGAAGATCGATCATAACTTAAAGACCTGCATTTACTTTCTTTTCGTCGTCTGGAGTCGAATGTACGACTTCGATTCATGGTGTTGGTTTCCATTTAATCATAATCTTGCTAAAAATGTATTCCATG
This sequence comes from Mesocestoides corti, assembly GCA_900604375.1. Classification (NCBI taxonomy): domain Eukaryota; kingdom Metazoa; phylum Platyhelminthes; class Cestoda; order Cyclophyllidea; family Mesocestoididae; genus Mesocestoides; species Mesocestoides corti. The sequence continues at coordinate 78,173 of UXSR01005384.1, read as the reverse complement.
AGCAATCCCATTTAGCAAAAAGGGGGTTACTTTGCCTGGAACGTGATACCAAAAAAAACAAGAAAACCATAAAACTGGAGCTAAAACAATTTTCATATTTTTAACGAGCCGTGTATATTAAACATATTCCCAATTGCGATGTATTTTTTACGGCTCATTTAAAGTTTTTTTTCTGAACCTGACTTCATGTAATTAAATTTAAGTCCATCCTGCCTCTTGATTTAATCGCCCTTTTTTATGAAGTTTAGTCCATATTGTAGCATCAGAACCAATAATAACTCCTTAAGGGCGCCCGCATTTGCAAAAGTGCTTGGTGTTACTTGAAAGCAATGCGTAACATTATGAGGAAATTTGGTCAAGACTCTTGAACAATTGTTGGTAGAGCATGTGGTGCTCAACAATGTGTTTTCGGTAATTTTGTTTAGCAACCGTATATTTTTTTCAAGAAGTCTTTCGTAATTAGTTGTTCCTTCAACACTACGTTTTCCGCAAATTTACGGTAACCACTAACAATACCCTCATTACTCCATGGGTCAAATGTCGTTAATGCATGAAAACACCTACCTCAAACATATTCAATTACGAGCAAATACGACTTCTAAACGACTAGAAGCGTGAAGTATACATTTTGGAGAAAGTTTTCGGATTCAATTCATTAATGTTTTGATTCGTTTTACACTTGTTATGTGATTCAGGTCGTAAGGAAAATCAATTATTCGTAATTGATACGTCATTTGACGACACCTGCTTAATGGTCGTCACAATTGATAATTAATAATAGATCAACAACTTGGTTGGTAGTAATGGCCGCAGAAGATAGTTAAATTTTTCTGTACTGATTTAGTGGCAATTCATTTTCAGGCTTTTTCCTATTCACTTCCTCGCATAATGGCCTTAAATTCCGAAATCGTGCTATTATATTGAGATTTTAGTGAAATCCAAAGGAGCTTAACTCCAAATTACCACAGGTTTAGTGTCTAAACGTAAAATAAGGCGCTTTGTTACCAGCGTGATTGTGTTTACTTAATGGAAGTGCTATCTTGCAGTACCCATAGTCAGTCGCATTTAATAGCTAATTAAAGGTCATATTTCCTAGTTGGCTTAAAGGTGCGTACTTGTTTGGTGGTAGCCATTGGGATGTTTTTCTCCCGTAATTGTTTGATGGAGCGTTTTTTAGACCCCTAGCCATTACCTAGTCCATATTGTTTATGCTCTTCCCAAATCCGGACTGTATTTCTAATCGCCAATCCATGCCAAAAATTCTTTGTCTTCATTCGTTATCTGTTAACTCTTTTTTAACTCCTGTCACATTTTCTCATTGGCTGATTCTACTTTATTCTAGTGTAAATATGTTAAATTAATTTACAGACAATTTGTTTAATGACGAGTTTTTTTGTATCTTTCTCCGTGTAGTTTTCTCTTGAAGGTTATTTTTCGACAATGGGACAGTCATCTGCTATGTAGTGACAAGATGTCAAAGTCGATGCTAAGTTAAACGAAGACTTTTCCTTAGAATCTAATAATTTTTGACTATTGCATGAAAGCCTTGTTAACATTATTTCGTTACGAGCTTCTTCCTTAGTCAGTTTAAAGGGTTAGATTTCGTCCAACTTACCTTCTTGGCTAACGTATCGCATTGGCTGTATGTAGGCATACTCATAGATGCCTTATGGACTTCTATAAAGCGTCATAGGCTTTCTTCCAACCCAAATAACGTGCTAATTAAAACACTCAGATCAGGCGTAACATGGTCGCAAACGATAAAGAACGGTTTTGGAGACTTTTGAGCCAAGTATACGTCTGTTACCGTAATTCTCGTAAATAACCTAATGAGTAATATTCCTCTACCAGATTCCAGTCCCTTCAACGTCCTTTAATTACTAAGGGGCGTGGTTTTGTTTGTAAATTTCGGTTCATTCTGCAAGTCATTTGCTTTTAGGAAATCGGATTTCACAAACACTTTCGCCTATTTTCAATTCGGAACTCTTTAGCTGGGCTTTAAGGAATCGGAGGTCTGCCTCTCGCGATGTTGAAATCACGAGCTTACCATCGTTTATGTTCTAATTGTATAGTTTAATTCATGAACAGTGGTATTTTTTAAAAGTGTATGTACGTGCGGCAGACGGCTTTGGTTATTATTAGTACCCAAAACTTGCTGCATTATCTCCGTGAATTCATTTCGGCTGGAGCACTCATAGACGTAGCTTGCCGTGTTTAGATGCCATCCTAAATAAAGCGTACCTTTTATCGCGGGTTCTTTTTAACGCCTCCAAACGTCCATATGCCAGTAACGTCGGCGTTTTTTGGGATTTGAAAGTCGTTTGCCTGTTCTCTGTTTCTATGGTAAATAGAGCTTCCTAATTAGCCGTTGTTTATGAAATTATCACTTCTACATGTGCCTCACTGGTGCCTGAGTAAACTGTGTAATCTTACCGTTCACTAGTCATTTTCGTGCTATTTGTAGGTTCTGCCTCTGCGCAGGCCAATGCAGCTAAGCTTTTTCAGTATCTTTGAAGTGAAATTCTCCTGATATTCAAATGTTTGGGATGATCAAAACTGATTCGCTTTCTACAGCATTGGTGTTCGATGTCTCGATGGTGTATAACTTATTGAATCTATGTTGAAATTGTAGGCTTGTATTATTTCTAGTCCAGTATTTATTCAATTTCACTTATGTTCCTCCACATGGACTTGAACTAACAATTATCCACGGTTACAGTGGTGAATAGCGTTAATTTAGGCGATTATCATTGTACGGCTTTAACGTCAGTAACATAACTCGTAACAGCGTCTCCAGACTTTCGTGGGATGGTCAAGGCAACAATGTTTACAACTGTTTAAACTTTATTGGCTAGATAGTTTGGACAGTTTCTTGCTTGTTCATCGAAAATGGAAGATAGTTCGCAGCATAGTAATGTTGTATGACTGTTCAGGAATGTCTGCAATCCCTTTAGAGAGCCTTAACTAAAACATTAAGCATAGCACGACCCGTAAGCAAATGCCGCCCCAAAAATCGTCGAGACGTTAATAATTCTGGGTTGCATGGTCTGTCCGATTGAGCTTATGCGATTCGTAGGCTGCCCCCTCTGTTTTTTGTCCATCACTGAGTTGGTATCATTTCAAGATCATTTGAAATTTCGTGTAATTCACTTTTTAGCCAACGGCGATAAAGTTGTTCTAAGTACTCAGCCCTCGTTTCATGTTGCTCCCTAAGTTCAAGTTGGACACTTGATCAGTAGACATTCCTCACAAGATCATTTCGTCCGCGTTACCAATAATTCTAGGCCGCGGCAAATGGCCCACTAATCTTGGCATACACATTTTTACGTAGCAAAAATAAGGGTAAGAGTTGCGAAAAGAGTTTGTTGAGCAAATAGAGCTATATCCGGCACAGCTCACGGTTATTCCAGCTCACCTCCATGGTCGTGTCCCTCCTAAACCGCGAAGCAGCATGTGCTCATTGTTTTTTCTATTGAATGTTTTTACCCCTGAAAATTTATGCCATCATGTTCCATTTTTACCTGCTTTTAGAGTTAGGGCTCCGCTGTTTTTTTTACAAAAGGCAAAGACTAAGCGTGTTTAATGGAAGTGTCGTGGTTTGTTTCCACTAGAACCTCTTCAATCACTTTTTTTCTATGTTGTTTTACTACTTGTGACTTTGACAATGTCGAAATACATTCAGGGACTTTTTTATGTATTTGATCCTGAAGTTTTTTGTCCCATTATCGCCATGTCTTCCCATTTTTGTGTTTCAAATTAAAACGCAACTTGAAAAATCGCACATTATTTCGAGTTGACCGCAGACCAAATTTCTAAGAATTCATAAAATTTTTTCACAAAGAGGACTGAAAATTGTGGAGGGACTACGTCTGAACACCTGGTGCTTGCTCAGCTTTCTCCTTTACTGGATTCCACTCCAACTTACTGCCTCGCCCACCCAATGGCTTGAGTTTTCATTAGCGCTTAAACGGTAAGTAATTTCGCATTGTCTTAATGCATGAAGAATACGAGGGAGCAACTAATACTCCTCTCCGTAGGCTTTGTTGTATACGAAGAAATTATATCCTGGGCTCAAACGCACCCAAGATGATTTTCACGGCATTCTAATAGCTATTATTTTCAGTTTAGTTCTAACTTTAATGCAGCGTAGTATGTAGTATATCCGATCAGGTGTGCCATCCGCAGACAGGATGACCTTAAATCCACCTCGAGATCGGACCAGGTGCTTTCCCTTAAAATGTTATGTTTCTCATCTGGGTGAAGCAGCTGTTTTAGTCAAGTAAGCCCAGATCTGTCAGGAAGTCACTTGTGTGCAATTTCAGTTGGTGACATTCCTCTACCCTTCAGCATGGTTTCGTTCTATGATCAAGAAATAGTAATTGTGTAAACATAAAGTGTAGGCGGATAGACTTAAGTGTACATATTTTTTGCAAAATATCCTGTCCTATGTAAAGTAGACGAACTGACTTTCATGAAACGACCCGTCCCTCGTATGCCCCCCGTTATCTTGCTTTAGTGCTTCTAATTAGGACAGAGGGTGTAGGTGGTGACTGTGCGTACCTCTTCAAGCGTCTCTTCTACTTACATAGTTGGACCTTCTAGTTGAAGACCCTGTCAATGTGCATGTTAAACAATGTAAAAACCTATTTTGTGCCGTACTTTTATTCAAGGATCCTATGACGATTATTTTGTTTTATTCCCTTATTTTCTTTGTTCGAGTCTTCAATTTTGAGGGCGCAGCATCGGTCTGAACTTCTTCATGAATAGAATAGAATGAAAGATTGATATTTTATACTTGACCTCATCCTCAAGTCCTGCAGTGTTCTATCGCATGATCGTATTGTCATTGAGTCAGTTACCTTGAACAGAGGCTCCTATGTAACGCCCATGAGTGGGTTTAGGGACGCACTTATTGCCGCGTTTTGTAGATGTCAAGTCGTGACCTTTCGTAGAATAAAGGCGTCGAACTTTTGAAAATATTTTTAAATAACGACGAATCTGCAACGCTCAACTGGACCTGAAGAAATAAGATCCTTGCGGCTTGCCATGTTGAAATTTTCTACAGTTGCTTCGTGCTTTGCAACTGTTCTAGTACTCTGGTCTGTGCAGAAGGGTGTTATTTTTAAGTGCACCGTAACTTCGGCCGACGTGTGGTAAGCAGATTTTGCAATCTACGCATAATTTTCATTGTTCGGGCTTCCATGGCACACCATGCCTAATAGCCATCCAATCTGTTGATTTACTCTCAATGTTTTATCTACTTAAAGTTGTTGTTTTGTTAATTTTGCGTAGACCCCTATCACGAAAATTTGCAGGTTTTAAAAGTTAATTTTTCTCAATTTCCTGTTGCTAAGGCTAAAGTCTGTTGAACCAGCATGAAATAGGAGAAAATATAAGGCGATTGTTGTATTACGAATTTATCAACCACAATTCTAACTTGTCGTTCTTCTCACACCCAAGAGATTCTCGAAATAATTTTTTATTGCATTTTTAAAAACAATTCCAAAAGCGCCTCAATGTTCTTTCAATGAATATCGATGCAATGCAATCCCCAGCTCTTCTACCGCATACCATGTGAGGGATGTGGAATTGGGTCGTTTTGACGTTAATTGTTATGGGTAGGAATCGAAAAAAAGTTATTGAAATAGATGGATATCTAGTGCCTTCTTTTTTGGTTTTTCTTGGTGTTCTAAACCAAGATTTAGACTAAAGGGCGTTCATTTGTAAACATACTGTCTCGGCGCTACCATGACACCACATTCAGTTGAAATGAACGTGCATTAAGCAGACAGAGTCGCAGTGGCAATTAGGCGTATAAATGAGCAAACAGGAAATAAACCGGAGTCTCTATTTTGACGCCATTACTGGCAGAGATAGAATTTTTTCTAGCGTAACGTAGCCTGAAATTAGCTGCCTTCTCATGATGCCTGCCTTATTTTTAACGAAGTGGAACTTTTTGGCGCTGAAAGTTAACTTTGTCAAAGTATGGAACCCCTAATGTGGCTATATTCCTTGGGACCATGCATTTCTCACTTATCATTTCATGTATCTATTTTTAGTTGACTTCATCCTTTAATTTCTCATTTTAGCCCATGTCCATTTATCAGCGCTTTTTCGAAGAGTCAAATTCAGTCGAACCCAAAGTTGCCGGTCTCTATGACCTTGGACCAACCATAGGTCGAGGACACTACGCTGTCGTCAAGGTCGCCCAACACGTATTCACAGGTGAAAAAGTCGCTGTCAAGGTTATCGACAAAACTAAGCTGGATGCACCTTCCCGCGAGCATCTCTTCCAGGAGGTCGTCTGTATGAAGCTCGTCCAGCACCCAAACGTTGTTCGACTCTACGAGGTAATCGACACTGTAAACAAGCTCTATCTGATTCTGGAACTAGGAGATGGGGGCGATCTGTACGATTACATCATGAAGCACGAGCACGGGCTCTCAGAAACACTCGCCAAGCGATACTTTCGGCAGATCGTCACTGCCATCTCATACTGCCATAATCTCCACGTTGTCCATCGTGATTTAAAACCTGAAAACGTAGTCTTCTTCGAGCAACTCGGAGTCGTTAAACTAACTGACTTCGGCTTTAGCAATCAGTTTGTTCCTGGAAAGCAGTTGGACACATTTTGCGGTTCTCTAGCCTATTCAGCCCCTGAAATACTTCTAGGCACAAAGTATGACGCCCCTAAAGTCGATATATGGTCATTGGGGGTGATCCTCTTTATGCTCGTCTGCGGCCGGTTGCCTTTTGAAGAGGCGAATGACAGCGAAACGCTAACAAAGATTATGGACTGTGAATACCAACTTCCACCACACCTCTCTCCCCAATGCTGTTCCCTTATTTCGCGCCTACTCATTCGTGACCCAGCCAAACGTGCCACGCTTGAAGAGGTCCTTCAGGACGAGTGGTTGCAAATGGTTGATGAGGAGTTGCCGATCGGCCTTTTTTCAGTGCCCTTAATATCCCAGGAACATCTCCAATTCGAAGACCATATAGAAATCCTGAATAAAATGGCCTCCGGTGGTCTTGCGTCTGTGGACGAGATCCAGCAGGCCCTCGATAGAAACGAGTATTCTCACATCTCTGCCACCTACTTTCTTTTGGCTGAGCGGAAGTTGAAGCGGAACTACATTGAAGAATATAAAGTTCTTTCGGCGCAAGCAAAAGCTATCGAACAAACATTAAACCTACAGCAAAAATCACAATCTACATGCCCTGTGGAGCAAACCGAAAAGCCACAGGCTCGGCCGGCATCTCTGCCGAAATCAATTTCTGCGTCACTAGCTGCCTCTGGTGCCGAGGAGCGATTACGACGTTTTTCAATGATTCTCGAAGACGAAGAGGAGAACGATGAAGAGGTTGCGTCTGCAGCCACCGCTTTGTGTAGAATGGATCACAGGCTAGTCGAGGAATTCACCTTCAATGAAACCTCTGACGAAGCTTTGCTCAACGAAGAAGAAGAAGAACTTGAAGCGGTAGCTAGTCTTGCTTGTGTCCGCTCCGAGCTCCTGTCAGATCACGAGAACAGTGACGCTGGTGTAATATCCGATCTGCATGGACTTGATCACGAGACTACTAAGAATTTTACTAGGGCAAACTCAAAAGTGGATCTTTCAGAATGGGTCTCATCTGAAACTTCGCTAAACGTTGGAGCTGTTGGAGATGCTGGCCGCCGATCAGTCTCTTCCTTACTCACCTCCCGTCATTTTCGTTCTACGAGACACTCCCTCCGTCCGCTAATCTCAGTTAAAAGTAGCCCCCAGTTGCTTGAATACATTGCTGAGGAGGATGGCGCCTGGAAAGTCTCCTCCGATAATGACGATGGGCCGTCTAAACAGCCACCTGCTCTCTTAACTTCCATAATTAGGCAGCCGCGTCAGTCAACTAGTAATAGGAAGTCCATGAGTTCCATCTACGCGAAGCGGAGTTCGATGCCTCGGGCACGTAGTCCTCCGTGGCCTACTCGAAAACTGTGCTCGGGTTCCACTGCTAGCTTTAGCGCCAATTCATCACGCCCTGTTAGCGGCGTTAATCTGTGGCCGGCACTGGAAAGAAAATGGCGACAGTCGCCATCGGGAGCTGGTAATCTTTTCCTTACAACCCGCCACACCCCGAATAGCCTCATTCGACCCAATAACACGACGTCTTATCGAGAACATCGCCGACGCAGTGGTCCTCCTAGTTTTTTTGTTTTGGGGCAGGGGAATAACAGTGCCACTAACCACTTAAGTCTACTTCGTATGAGCCTCAACTTTACCACCGGTCGGTCTAGTCTTGAAGCCTCTGAACGTGAACACCCGAGACCCTTATTTGAGGTTCCTATGTCGGCTTTGGAAGAAGCCCCATCAACTCAAGAGGATGAAAAATCCCACAACCGATTCAATATATCCTGTCAATCCGCCCCAAATATCCTCGACCACCTCTTTATAAAACCCCCAGTCGCATCTGAGGTGTGCGCGCCTATTCGCGAGGAGGAAGATGAAAACAGAAATCACAGCCCAATAAAAAATGAGAGAAAAACAAAACCATTGTTCACGCAAATCTCGCTTACTGCCAAGACCTCACCTGCCGTTACGAATGGCCATCGATTGTCGTCGGTATGGAGTACCGCCACGTCGACTCACTTGCGGGCGCCAAATCGACAGCAAAATGGCCTCACTTCGTCCAATTTTTCACTTGCCTCGTTGGCGAGTAGTTTACGTGAATCACGCCACATGATGGATGTATTACGAGGAACCTATGAACTGCAGATGCAGTCACGACGGCGGACAGGCCTCTCCCAGGTTCAGACCGGCTCTAGTTTTGACGGACTGCCACCACCTGTCTCCTCTTTGGTACGCAGTTTAACGCTAATCAATCAATCGGGGATATCTGTTTCAGCTAACGCCTCTCTACGAAGACCGCGAGTTAACGTCCCCCCTCCCGCCCTTCGACAATCGTCCGCCTCTCCCCCTCCCAGAGTGTCAACAGCTCCCTCTACCACCGCATTCAAGACTAATTCTTGTAAAGAGTCCTCGTCACCAAACGGGGATATTCATCATGCAGTGTCGTCGGCGTCCTCAGATTCAATGGCAATTGCAAATTCCCTGTTTTATCGTCCCCCGTCATCTAACTCGCTCTCTGCCACGAAACTTGACTATCCTCTTTCACCTCCCCCTCCGCCTCCAATTCCTGAGGAAGGTTCGAAACCTGTCCGACTTTTCGCATTTCCAAAAGGGAAATTTAACCTCTTTTGTGATAAAACTGCCGCTGGGGATGGTGTCTCGCAATTTCGTTGGAAAAAATGTACGCGTAGATCTCGGAAGAGTAGTAGAGATAACTCCGCGACTTGCTGTCAAATTTCGTAGTATCAATGCGGACACTGCGATTGTACAATCAGATAACTTTTTTTCTCTTTTTCTCTTCCTCCTTGGCTCTTTGCTTCCTTCTTTGGCCATTAATTAGGTCGATAGGATTTGCACTCTGTGTACCTAGCAGCGTAGCAAAGTAAATACTAGTACTGCAGATTCCACTGCGACTAAAACTAAGTGGCTACTCGTACTGTACCTTTTATTTTACTTTGGGTTGGTAAAACCAATGTCTTTCTTTCTACCTAAAATCGCCTTATTATTTCGTTAGTTTGGGGGGCCTGACTGAATTCGCGTACACTATGAACTAGAGCACGGTTGCATATTGCAAACTTAAGTTATGATAGGTTTCTATTGCGTAAATCAAGGGTATTATTAAATGAGTACATTGGGTATTTCACTATAAGCCTATTTCGGGAATGTATCGTTTACAGAATGTCGAGTGATGTCTGTGTTGCACTCGAGGACTGAAGGCTTGTCCTGTTCTATACTTTTGACTGATACTGAAATCTGTTGAAAAGCTCAATGATTTATAACGTGATCCTTCTCTCACGTTAAATGAAACGAAACTTTGAGATAACACAGCAAGTATTGGATAAAAGGAACCCAAGTTGTTGTCTGCAATTTCTGGCTGCTTGGAAATCTCAGTGAATGCGTGCCCAAGATCATTCACCAGGAGTCGCAGTTGCTAACTTAATAGGCTTCAGCAGGTAAAAATCAGGCTAAAAGTCAACGACAGTTCATTTATCAATCCGTTTAACAAGTGGGACGTTCCGGTTTCATTTCCTTATTATTGGCACTAGCCTTATTGAATCACTTCAAGCAACACACCTAATCTTAAAATGGTAACTTTGTGTCATATTATGGTTCTAGCAGTACAAAGCCCAGAATAATGTCAGGTAGTTGATTAGTTAAATGGAGTCCTCGACTGCTCTGGGACACTATAATCTGTATAACATTTACCTCGGTTACGGTTGATGGAGATTTTTGTTGCGTTTTTTTTGCCCCAAATGCCTTAAATCTAGCATTTTGGGCTTTCTCGTCACTTCCCGTCCGGTCTGTCGGTCAGACTTGTTCATGTGTCGAATAAATTGGACTTACGGCAATGGCATCAAAATTGTATCAATTGGAGACTTAGCATACTTGGTACCGTGACCAAGAACGACGGTGGGCCTCTGCGCGGAACAGTGTGTTCGCAGGTTTCGGTCAGCCGATCAGTGCTTAAGTTTGACGTGGGTTTACACAACACTCGGATTCACGCCCACAGATTGCCTTGTACAATGCGTCTGTTTATTGTCTTAGAAATGATGGAGGGCCGTTCCAACTAACAAAATGTCTAACTCCGACTTTAGGTCGCAGTCATTATGGCCACACACGCTACGCGTTTTGGCTTTACACCATTCTTACCCCTTTAAGATGCCACAGTTGATATAGAAAAAAAATAGCTCACTTTAATTTGGAGCAACCACTCATTATTTTCGAGATTGAACACGTGTGCCCGGCCAGACGCCTTATTACTTGATTAAAAAATGGCTGAAAGTGCGGGTCGCTGTAGGCGTGAGAACTTTCAGGTGCTGGTAGTTTCCTCCGATGGAGTGTTTGCGTGTGTGTGTGTGTGTGTGTGACGTTAACCATACGCCGCCGGCTCTTCTCCTGTTTGATGGGTAGTTCCCGATCTGGTAAACAATTGTTCAACATATAATCTTAACCAGAGGACGTACTGGTGGATTTTAAGAAGCACACGGCGACTCGTTTGCCAATTTATTTGGTGTGGGAAGTTAAATCGCCATTTTCTTTGGTCAAATTTGTACACCGGTTGGATCTGTACCGGGAAGAATGGTTTTCTAGTTCGTTGTTCCAATCATCAATTTGTGAAAGTCAGTTATTTATTAACTCATGCCCCACTTGTGTGTTTTTCGAGTCCGATTGGTAAACAGGACTTGGCGGTTGTGGAAATAATCACATCAAACCATGTTAATTATAATGTTAATGGCTGAATTATGGGGACTCAAAGCGTAAATATCCGTTTTTCGTACTACAAAACTTAAATTAAATGTATCTAAAAAATAAAGATACTTATATAAGGAGAAAAACTAGTGATACTTGGACGCAGTGCTTGATTGCTCTTAGCATGCTTTGAAATAACACGGAGGCGTCAGTAGCAGTTCAACTGCTTCAAATGTGCATCGCATACCTGCAGTGAAGCATCCGTATTTCCGGAGGTTTGAAGTAGGCGATGTTGTTTGTGTGTAACATTTAGTCTCCTCACAACGGTGCCGTGCGTGGCCGCCAGAAAATATCAATTGCCTTCAGGTGCCCAAGGGCACAATGCAATAGTTCTCAAAAAAACATTGCCTTTAAGTGATCGATTTCCTCACATTACTAATTTGTACTTTACGGAACTTACTTATGCGTCATTTTGCCCCTTTAAATGCTATACTGACAACAAGTTAGCGAGTTAAAGTAAGATATCTCCAGAACTGCTGCAGAAACGACAAGTTGTATTAAAATAGGTCTTCAAAACATTTGCGTACAGCATCTGATTTCGTCAGAACTTGTACGCAAGTTGTAGCGTCGATGGGGACTTTCAGCTCTACGTCTCTGCTTCCTCTGTTTGACATAAAAATTACTTAAGCCTATCAGTATTGTTGCTAAAGTCCGGTTACCTGCCATTGTCAAGAGGCGAAAGTATTTTTACGTGCTAGATTAAACGGTCCTTTACAGCTTTTTGACAAAATGACGCGGTACTGCATGAGGCTAAAGGGTAGCAGTGTACAGGCAATTAAACCAAGTTTTAAGTCATAACTTATTTGCAAGTTTAAAAAAAATCAGATTTTACTATTTACAGAATCTGGGATTTTAGATTAAGAGCAAATGGGTTGAGTGAAATCGTTACAAGGAAGGATGAGGCCACTAAAGGAAAAAATGTTCGCATTCGACGGAGGCAAGGTAAAATCGTGACCACGTCCGTCATTCGCAATGTTGCCGATCGCGTCTGCATCGCGGTCCTGTTCGTGCGCGGTTACCACGTTTGAAAGGGACCTACTTACATATAGTCAGTCAACAGAGGACCCAGCTAGCACCGCCATGTATGAGGGATGCACCAGCCATGCATTACCCTGGAAGCGATTTTGAAATCGACAAGCAGTGGGTGCCGACGGCGTTCAGTTAGTTTTTACATGGGAAAAGAATCGTCTGCAGGATGCGTTAGCCGTAAAGTTCCCAACTTGTTTGAATTTCTTCAGGTATCATAGTGGCTTGTTGCCAATCGTGCCCAAAATATCATGTCGTTTAAATTTTCAATAAGCTCGCTTTTCTGTTGCATGGTCGTATGCACTTTGATAACAAAACAAACCCAAATTTATTGCACATTACAGGACAACCGGCTGTGGGATCCAAAATGAACTGCTAAAGGCTTCCTCTAGATATCTGGTCACTTTAATGCATTGAACAGGCGTTTATCATAACTCAAAAAACACATTTAGTCTTCATGGCTGAATCACCCTAGTCATGAAAACAATCGGACGAAATTCATTTTTTACAGTTGCTATCGGTGGGGAAATCCGGGAAGATTACAAGAGGCACTGACTCAAATTATCCGCAGGCAAAGAAACTGCGAACAATACTTGCGGCTGGAAAAGGTGAAACGGAGATCTATGTGCTGGGTGTCTAGCCGGTTATAATCCAATAGCCTAACAGTAAACACTTCGTCCACAATAGCTAGCTCTGAGTTTCGTAACACCCCACAATGTTTTTGACTTAGGAGCTAAGCACTACCCATCGCACAGTTACCAATCAATTTTACGTCTCAATCGGCCGCCACCCTGAGGAATCATAGAATGGCCGCCAACCCTTCTTCGACCACATTAAACAACGCTACGTGATGTAACATCTTTTCCCGGAACAAGCGACCATAATGATTTGAATTGTAGCTGCACATTTCCGACACAAATATGAAAAACGGTTGGCTATAAATTTATTCGAGTAAGTTAACTGGAGAAATCCTAGGAAAGTGTTATGCAAAATGTGATTTTGGTGTTAACAAATAAAAGTAGGACTTTTACGAGTTCTTCGCGCCTTCTTTCAATTCTGCTTCAGCCTGGTCAGCTCTGAAGAGGGCAAAGTCGTGTTGACGGTCGAACAGCTTAATCTAAAAAATTAACACAAGATTACACGAGTCTCAGTTTTGTTCGTAATGCACACAGGTTTTCTATGGGTTGGTGCATTTCGGAAACTTGGCACATTTTCTGAGTTTTCAGCGACAAACTATGCGTTGAAATTTGATAGGTTTTCTTAGGGCCAAGGTTTTGACAAAATTGAATTAACCAATGAGATCTTGTGTTCAGATATGCCGCTACGAAAATCTGCATTCCCGCATACGTTGACACGTCTTTTCCAGTTATTAATTTAACGTGTTTTGTAAGAACATGGGTCTCCATGCCAATGCATGCGACCTTTGACATTTGAACAAATCTAACGCCTTAGCATAGACAGCACTGTGGGAGTTGGTTAAGCTGGCATTTCGTGTAGACCGATTCGTTTTGCCCTTCTGAGGATCTGACCCCTTAGGAGAAACCTGGCCAATGAATTCTTGCTCTAATTAAGCTAATTTTCAGATCAATTATGGATTTACTTGCACTATTTTTGCTAAAACCGAGACAAAACAAAAGGAGAATTTAAAAAGAATCTGATTTATTTACTTTAGTGCAATTCGTGATTTGTACATCACTGTAGGGCTGAACTAAGTACGTTGAATTTAGTCTGATTTTTTCGCTCTAGCAGAATTCTGCGATGTGTGCTGGTGGCAGCATTAGACGGATCTGGTTGATTTTGACTGCATTAAGAAAACGATTTTGCCTAAGTTACCCACCACTCATGTTCCAAGTTTCGTCTATTTTAAAAAATAAAGCGCACTGGCCAGCACTACTTCTGGCAAAGATTGGCAAAAGAGTACAAAGATGTGATGAGTCACTGACAAGGAAAGTTTGACCGTTACTTTTAGATGTTTCTTTTTTAAATCTAGACCAGTCACAAGTCTATGCAGATCAGGATTTTTGACTTTCGCTAGCCAGGAAGTTTAATAGCACAACTGACAGATATATCCGAGACACAGAACGTTCGAAGGTAATTAGTTCCCAATACACTATAATAAAACTAGTATAATGCCAGTGCCCATTGGCGTGGCTATTGACCAAGCTAGCCAGAGAAGCGGCTTTAAGCAGTGGTTATATTGAGAGAAAACACTGTAAAAGAGACAGCGATAGATAGACTCGCTTAAAACGGACCCCATTGTGGGGCGGCGTGGGGGGAAGTGACAGATGAAAAGGAGATCCTTTTAACTAGCCTGCTCGATGTTCAAACCAATTAAACTGTGACGCAGTATGGAGCACAAGCGTAAGTCTAGAGCCCGTCAAACGTTTTAACTTGTGTTTGACTGCAGGAAGCAAGATTGTCACCGCTGACCTAGGCTGCCTCGAAGCAGCACGGGATTGTGCCTCATAAGAGGTGGTGGGGAAAAGGGGCCACGAGCATTCACCCCCCATAAAGTACATACCCAGGAATGCGGGCAGGCGGCCTCATAGGTTTTACGAAGAGCCTGACACTGTGACACGTTAACCGTGTCTGCCAGCTCCTCCGGAACTTCACGGCCCTCGGAATAGGCGTCCTTAATACATTTCCAGAAGGAGTCACGCGCCGCCCAACAGGCCTCCCTTTCTTCCTTATTCGGAGCTGCTTTTTTGAAGATACTTCCTGAACTAGCCATCTGATAAAAACCATAAGACCTTATTTGTCGCGATAAAAGGAAAAGCATTCTTTATAAAACTTCAAGCATTCTCTCATGGACTCTATTGTGCTACTAGCTTTTGCATGTAACTGTTGGGGTATTAGCGTCACCATGACTACTTTTTCCAGATTTTGACCATTTCATATTTTTCATTGCCGTTCGACTTTATATACACACCACTTTGTGTACTTAAATTGGCCATCCCTTTCCTGTTTGTCTATTCATCTATGAGTGCACGATGACTCAAGGGGGCCCACGCCATGTGCCTGCAGGCGCCTCTCAACGCGCGCTCGACCTTTGGCTAAACTAAGGAAAGGGCTCTCGGCGCGGGGTAGTGCCCTAGTTTGGGGGGCGGGAGGAGGGGGACAGCGACTCGTCGTGTTAGTGCACCAGTGGTTGACGTGCTGGACAGGGAGTTCAATTATTTGCACTCGGGGCTTTCCATGTGTGCACCAGTCGCATAATACGATAACCCATATGTAACTCACTACTATGCGCTGGAAGACAAAAAACGCCCATCAGCCAGCAGATAATCCATTATTTTGTACAACACCATGTGGTATCTACGAGGCTGCACTCAACTATATCCATAAGTTTCTAACAGGAATGGAGAGTTACCGATGGCAAATTCTCTTGTCTCGTGAGTGAAAAAGCTGAGAATCGTGTGGTCTCGCTGGTCTAGATCCACATATCCGAATGTCACAGGACTTGATTCTGTGCTTAGTGCAACACTATGAGCACGGAGTACGGCAGCCACTTGGGCAATTGGCGTGGAACTGCAAGCACTCGAAATACGGATAAAATCATTGTGCCTGCCAACAATGAATTTTGAGTGGCCAAAAAGAGGAATCATTCCCGAAGCTCAAAGATAATCGAAAAGGCCTGGTTTACTCAACAAGTCAAAGGCGCCACCAATTAAATGGATTAAGAGAGGTCGCAGGTGCAGCAGTAAGCCACAGACAACAAGCACAGGGAGTTGTGAGATCAATTCAAGAATAACACCCGAGCATGTGGCTGAATGAACTGAGTAGTCCCTTGACTGTACGCCCAAAATACCCAGGAAATTATTTTCTAAAATCCAATTCCTGTGGCGACTCCTTTCTGAAACATTTGACGGACACAATTGATCAACATATGGCAATTGTCGCAATTTACGCCTGCCCTTTCACTACAGGCATGGCGTTTAAAGCTACCAAAAGCGTATTTCAGCAGCTTGGATGAAGCATTCAAGCCTTGGGTTGATTTTTTAGCCAGTAACCAGCACAACATACCAGCAAAAACACAAAACACACCGGAGAATAAATTTTATTGTTTGTACAGGCAACGGAGTGGTCAACATCTCCGCTGTTGTCCGAGGAATTGGTGGGAGAACGTTTAAATCCTAAAATAATACCAACACAAAATACTGAATGAATTATTAATATTACATTGAAAACTGTATATATTTATAGTACGCTTCCTGAGTGGAATTGTTCAGTGATAAAAACCAGACCCGTAATGCCTGGGACACTTGTCGCAAAACCGATTACACATACTGACTTGGTGAAATACTCAACCTTAGACATGCCGAAAGACACACAGACTTGGCATTTTAAAAGAATGTTGACAACTATTTGGTTTTGCACAATTACGATGATGAATTTATTGTTCCTACCCTGAAAATCAGTACCAGATTAAGCACCCCATCAAGCCATCCCCTAAGTGTCGCATATTTTGCTTCGTAGGATGGGTCTTTTCTCAAGGCACACACAACATAGCGTCGGCACCCTAACTTGTCTTTTAGGTGGAGGAGGGGGTCGAACTCTGGCTAACAAATGACATAGGAGCAATACTTCACCATGAACTTGGTAGTTTACAATACTGGGGATTATTACCCGCAATAGCTATAAAGGCAACGTCCATTAACACGGACGGTGACCGCAATGCCTAAAATATATCCTTAGATGAAGACCAAATTATCAGAATTCCGATTCTCCAGTTCTGCGCCGGCAGAACGCAAACTATCCAATGTGGGGTCCAGACAACATACCGAATATTGCGTTAGAAGGAACACTGACAAGAAGTATGCATTTCTACAGGAACAACACTAAGCTATGTTAATCGCGGTAAACGTCTGACTTGATCGACAGAGTTTATGACCCATGTTTGATGTACCCATAAAAGGAACGTCTGCGAAAAAAATTTGAACCTCACCTCTTGACAATTTGGACAACATCTTCGTCATCGAGAATGTGGTCCTTGCCAACTCTCTGAGGCTGGTGTTTTACTGATGAACCCCAAACAATAGCACTAAAAAACACAAAACAGAAATATGTGGGGCAAAACGAGATTTGGGACCGCAACTTGTGGACCTGAGATATCGGTTACTCTGCTGGCCTATTAGCCAAATACGGAGTCTATCTGCAAGTCAGAATTATGAGATATGCGATGTAATTGCAGGCAGGGCGCCCCACCCATCGCGAAACTGAAATGCATTCAAAAACATCCAGCATATTCTTGATGCCATGAATAATTCAGGTAAAATTTGAAGAAAGGCACAGGATACCCGAGTAAAGACAGAAACATCCGTATAAGAAAACCCTTAGGTGCTCGGAGTGCATGGACATCAAAATTCCTTTACGTAGGCACAAAACCGAATACGTCAAACAGAAAAATTTAAAGCATGGGAGCAGGTTGCATGAGACCAATAAACATAGAAGGCCAATTACAATGTTCTAAGGGATCAATCCAGACACCAAACAGGATAAAAAATTCGGATCAGAGGACCGACAGCAAGTGCCCTCAAATCAATATCTTCATCTAAAAAGAAATTCGTTTTATTCAAAGAAACCAATCTAAGCATAAGGTGCCATCCAGACATTTCAAAGTGAATATTGACAAGCGGAGTCTAGGTGAAAATTCATCAACGATCGCATCGAAAACTAGAAAACAGCAGTTTGGAAGACCAGGAGCGCATGTCCACATGGCGTTTAAACTCACCTTCACAAAACACGTGCGTGCCTTCTTTAAATGTCGACTTAAACGTTGGCGTTGGCAGAAAATCTGATTTCAAACTACGATACAAATGTATAAACCCTGTCAAGTGCACAGAGGATTCTCGTAAGCAATCGGCTTCTACTAGTCTACTACAGATAATGATCTCAGAGCATAAGTTCTCGCACTGAATAACCAAACGAGAAACGGAATTCATAAAAGAAAGTAAAACAAGGAAAATCTACTCACTACTTAAACTCCTTGATGATGTTCCTATGAATTTTATTGCAAAAATCCTCGACAGTATGCGCTACTGATTTAAGAATAACCGGGGAAGTATAATCAGGTAGCTGACCTTTCGGTTTCGTGTAGATACGAACGAGATTGAGATAATCCCACATTTTTTCCAACAACTCATCAAAATTCCATTTGTGATGCGCCGAAATCGGTACGCAATGTGGGACTCTACCAAATATCAATAAATTCGTTTGAGGCATTAAAAACTCGAAAGGGCATATGGCTAACACAGTTCTAACCTGCAAATAATATCAAGTTCCTCAATGGAAATTTGATCGATTTTATTAAGAACATAGATGCAGGGGACATAAACGCGATTTCCTTCAATCACATCAATTAAGTCTTCAGCAGTAGCATCACACTTGAAAGTGACATCCGCATTGTGGATCTTGTACTCATTCAAAATGGTCTTGACGGTGTCTTTGTCAAGCTCAGTAAGAGGAACAAGGGACTGAAAATTAATGCCACCCTTGTCTTTTTTACGAAAAGAGATATTAGGGGGCTCTTTATTTAGTCGAATTCCAAAGCCCTCCAACTCGTGCTCAAGAAGACGCTTGTGTTGAAGAGGCTTAAGAACATCAAGCACCATCAGGATTAGAGAACAAGTTCGCGCCACGGCAATGACCTAATAAGGTTAAAAACACAGGTAAAGGACTTAATACGCGAGAAATGTAAACCCAGTAGCCGAGAGGCTAACATTAATTGGAAACTGTTTCTAAATTAAATAAGATTAATGTGAAAATGAAGATTATGAAACAACTTCGGACGCATTTCAACTTGAGCCTCATTTTTGGTGCACAGTGAAAAACTGCCATGTTTTGTTCAGCGCAAACGGTCAACTAAATTATCTAACTTATTTTGGAAAGTACAAGGGCATGCCTGTTATTAACAAAAAAAGCTATATCAGCATATTACTCAAATGGAGATATTTAGTAAAAATAATGTGGTCGCACCTGCTTACCACGACCTTTGCCGTCCTTAGCTCCTTCAATAATACCAGGGAGATCCAGGAGCTGGATTTTGGCGCCCTTATAACGAATTACACCTGGTACTGTGGTCAGGGTGGTAAATTCATATGCAGCCACCTCGGAGTAGACGCCAGCCAGGTTGGTCAGCAAAGTAGACTTTCCCACAGAAGGGAAACCAACAAATCCAACACGAGCATCACCAGTTTTGGCAACATCAAAACCTTCTCCACCACCGCCACCACCGCCCCCTTTAGGTTCAATAAGCTCGCGACGAAGCTTTGCCAAACGAGCCTTCAAGAGGCCGATATGGCCCATGGTCGCCTTGTTTTTCTGCGTCCGGGCCATCTGTAACAAAACGTAAATGGCATTAGCTGGAAAAATCACACTCTGAGCTGCAGACTAACTTAAAAGAAACACCACTAAGCAAATTAGGTGATAAACTTGACGCAACCGCGAGAAGACACGTTCTGATTCTGCCTTGATCAACAGAAGCAATGAATAGCACACTACGCTCGTTATAAACCAAAAAAGATAACAGACTACTTGCAACAAGTAATGTTATGTTCTATGTGAACTGGATGAGGGGATGAAATTACGAATTTAAGGGGGTTAGCCAACAGTGTAGTCTGGGTTTATAAGATACAACAAATTACAAGACCCTCACACTGCATTTCTTGAAAAAAAAACCCATTATTAGGAAAAGAGCCTACCTCAGCCTCTATTTCGGCGATTTTCTGCAGTATACTCATGCTCACAAATAAATGAAACAAAAGTGCTATTTGAAGCTCAGCACTATACTTCATCCACAAAGAGTGAACTTTTGTGATAGACACCTAGTGCTTAGTGTTTTGAAATCTTGAACTAGCTGTAATTATTAAATAAGATTTGGCTACAAATTCACAACCCACGAATGTAAAAAAAACATGTGCGAGTACTGCAAAGGTATGCATATAATAATGCTCCTGATGGGCAATTTTAGCCTAAGAGGTCAGTCGCCTGGGCTCGTCATTCAATTGTGGTGCTTCCTCGCGTTTTTGTGATTATCAATTTTTGCGATCTGCTTGTTCGTATTGAAAACTGCGACAATTTCCATTGAGTGTGCCATGATTTTTTAAACCAATATCTATTCATCATACCGTATGTAGAGTTCACGCCTTTGCTTTTAGTCAATTAATTTTTCGTGCAAAAGGCTGTAACCGTTAGTTTTTGATAAAATTATGTATTTTTTCTACTTTTTTGAACAAACTTAACAGGCTATCATTTTCGCTGAACGGCCAGATGAAGCCTACCAAATGAAATGGTGGTTGGCTGGTCCACGTATTTCACTAATTCTTCTTTTCGACAAACAATCACAGTTTTATGCATTACCCCTTGCTTCAACCGTTTATATAGTTCTGGTGTAGATTCTCGGCTTTTCTGACATGTAGTATTAGTGTTCCTTAAACTCGTTTGGAAAAAATTGTATTTCCTTTAAATAACTAAGTCCCGGTTCTGACAGTTATCTTATGTGTTGTGCAAGCAATCTTTCTGGTATTTTGTATTATTTTGTTTGCAGATGTTCTATTTATTCTAAACGTGTATGGTATGCCAAAAAGGAAGGCCAATGGAGTGCTGATTCCTCCCTTGGAGTTCGTTGGCGATGGTCCAGTGGGTAAAGCACCCTTTAATCCCGACTTCGTTCAATGTACTGCTAAATATCCTCGAGTTCGAGCTGTTACCTTAAAGGAAATTCACCCTTGGGTAATTCAATTTTCTGGCGTTTTTTTAATACTCCATTTGACCTGCATGGCTCATACCAATATAATATCAGTATTTGCGAGTCTTCCTCACTCGGACTAATTATACGTTTTTGTCTTTTGCGCTTTTTGCAGATTGAACCTCATTTCGATTATTCGCAGCGCCTGTCTTTGCGTCCACAAGGGACCACTTTAGCCAACGAAAAGACTTCCACCACCCGAAAATGTGGCGCTGTAAGCTTAATTGGACCACTTGAGTTTTCATCCAGTGGTCAAGTCGTTGATAAGATTCAAAATAATTCACTGAAGGTGGGTACAGTCCGAGTTTTGCGATGTAACTGTTCAAAATCATTCAAAGTGTTTTCTAAAAGCAGATTATTTTCTGCACGTGTTTTTGCTATAGCTGGAAAAATGGCAGTTGCGCTAACCGACAGTTGAATTCAAACCAATGACAACCAAAAGTAATCTGGACCTTCCTAAAAATATTGTGTACTTTTCTGTGAACTTTAACCCAGCTCTTTTGGCTTACGTACCTTATTTGTTGTAGAGGATGCTACTGAAGCCTCACGGAATAAACAGCCCCCTAAAACCACTCTTAAATTGTATCATTTAACTTACTGGGCTTACGATTTACTTTTAAGTGCTAACTTTCCCTTTACCTTTAGACCAGTAACCAGTGCCCTCTTGTGCCTCCAAAAACGCCAAATCAGAAGCCATTGTGTGGAGAAATTTTAGTCTGTGAGAGTCCTCAACGATAGTTATTTGCATGAACTTCCCTTTTTTTCATGGACTAGACCCGGACACTTGATTAACCTAATTCCATTGAAACCCATGAATTTATTACTACCAAACTATGACATTGTAGTCATTACCTAATTTGTATTTTTACAGGCGACACAGCATAAAGCATTACTTGATCAAATTTGAGACGAACCTCATGGGAAAAATTATTCCCATGTATTCTGGTTTGTGGTGGGTCTCATGAAGTCTTCCTTTTTTTTTCACTGGTTCGCTTGTGCCGATTTATCAATTTTATTAGCAAATCCACTTGGACGCTATTTCGCAGTAGCCTCAACGCAAGCAGTTAAGTTACCCTACTTGAGTTAACTTATGTCTACTTTCGTTCAGTTAATACCTATTTAGGGCAGGGGAATATCCATTTGTCCTTGCATATTTCGTTCCTCGACCCCAGAACAAATAATGTTTACTGATAATGTTGGCTCCGCTCACCGCCCGAGTGATAGCAGAGATGTTGGCTTTAATGCGGTTTATTCACGTATTTGGTCTAAAGCGTTGAAGATCTTAGAATGCAGAATCACCTCTGTAGTAGCTTGATCTTAGCACTACCTTACAACCCTCTAATTAACAGTCCAAGACAACTCGAGTAGAGTGGAGAAGAGGCGAGATCGGACACGACTGGTTTATTGATGTCAAAACAACCAAGTGGCTTTGTGTGCGTATGAGTACGCGTGCGTAACAGACGAATGCTGACAAAATCAATAACAAAAGGGATGAGTCATCGCTGCACACAGGCCTTCATGCACGCACACTCGCGCGAGGCGGCTGTCAGTCCACTACACCTCCTACTTCTCTGTATTATCGTCTGGGTCATAACTGTTATCCACTAAAAATACTGCCTCCATACGTAACAGGATATTGGAATACAGCCTGTTGATCTGCACACAGTATACTTAAATACAAGGTTCCTGGTGGTGAATGTGTAGTAGCTAGATTTTCAGCACTACCTTACAACCCTCTAGTTAAGAGCCCGTAAGTACCCAAGGAAAGAAGGAAAAGTGGCGACAGAGATCACGACCTTTAATGGCGTCAAACCAGCCAAGTGGCCTCGTGTGCGTATGAGTACGCCTGCGTAATAGGCGAATGCTGATAGGGGCCAATAACAAAATGGTACACTCGGACCCTCATGCACGCATCACTCACGCGAGATGGCTGTCAGTCCACTACAGATGCCGCGGTTTTTGCCTATGAAATTAACGAGTCATAGTGTGATGGATCGAGTTTAGTAAAATTGGTAGAAACCCTGGTTTTGGTTAAAATAGCCCTCTATTTTTCCAAGACAGATGAACTGATAACGCTGGATGGTCAGTTCATGGGAGTTCTCTCCAATAAGCCATTGTGATCCACATCAAATAAGTGTTGAGGCACGCCCTCCACTTCTCACAATTACCTTCCCAAATGTGAACTCTCTTTACTTTACATTCCTCTGCACAGAACCTCCCTGTCTTAGATGTGTTTATTCATGATGACCGCATATTTACTGGTTTTTCTGAATTCAATTGGTTGACAGCCTCCTTCACTCGAATATCTTCTGTTCATAACTTTATGTGCACAATGCACGCCAAAAACGATAAAATTTGACCATCTGATATTCTCTTATGTCTCCTAAAGCTTCGATCTTCTTAATCTTCCCTGGCATCAGCAAAGTTTGATCGCTTTCATTAAGTGAGTTGACCCAAGTATGTTTCGAGATTCATATTAAGTTTTACTAGCGGCGATGGAGCTAATATAACCATATAGGAGTTTCCAATGTCAACGAACATATCTGCAATATTATTGCTGTTAGTGAGGATATAACGCAGTAAATACATGACCGATAAGAGTATTCGTCGTCACGGCAATCATATTGGGATAGATTTATTGACGAAGCCCTGAAGTTCCGCAATAATTACTATCGGATAAAAAATTTGAGTGCGAAACATTTTCACATTGTGTCATTAGTCTTCGTTTTAAAAACCTTAAAGGTGACAGTGATTGTCCATACCATACAGATTTTCGGAAACATAATTTAGGCATCAAAAAGTACACGATTCGCTGCGATGTATTATAGCGACGTATTTATGAAGATACATATTGGATAACGCCGGTTGTGCCCAATCCTCTGCCTCTTTGCGTTCCAATAAAAAGTGAGAAAAGAAATGGAGCCAAACAAGAGACAGACACGCATAAAAAGCAGTTTATAAAATGCGGCGCAGTTAGTGTGGTTGACTCTGATGGGCGGCGTCTGACATTTGGTTCTGGGTTGTAATTGTCCAATAAAGCCTCTTCTATTGTACCAGTCTTCTTTAAGCTAGAGCTTGAGTATTCCACATATGATAATTAGGGGCGCAGCCAGTTTGTATCGAACAGAGCTCAACCAGTCCAACATCCTTCTGCTCCTGAATGGCCTAAGAGGACAATCAATCTGACTTATGATTTATCAGTAAAGCCGATTCTGTTGAAGCAGCTTTCGTCTCGCATAATATTGCCTCAAACTCTTGATAGTCCCGTCATATGGGGCAGAATCACGGCGGGCCCGTCGCTTTGTAATGGCTTAATTGGGTCGCACACAGCGCTGACACAACAAGGTTAAACCATTTAAGTAACGCTTATGTCAACGCAATCTCCTGCCTTTGTTATCGTCCTGAGTGTATGAGTAGCGCAGTCTTGCCAATGCAAGGCAGTGGACAACGTGGGATTCGAGACGAAATGCTGAGGTATTCCAAGTATTCGCGATTAAGTTTCAAAGAATATTATATGTATATCCTGACATAGAAGTGACCATAACGATCTCTGAGCCACCGACCACTATCCTAAATTAGTTAAGGTTCATTTTTCACTTTCTCTTAGTGAAAGGAACTACAGTTCGACATGTCGATACCACACAAATTACACTTCAATTTACTGTTCTTTAATGAACGACAGCTGGAATTTGTATGCATTCAACCTTTCGCAATTACCAATTGTCCACACATTACAGTAATATAGCGCAGTCAAGTAGGCAGATAACTAAGAGAAAAATTCAGTTCCTAAAGAGAATAATATACTTTATTGGATACGGTAGAAACAAAATTGCGATTTGCAACGGTGATTATTATTTAATTGAGTTTGCTTACACTTATCTCATAAAAGCCTTAAGTTTTTAATTCACATGTATTTACACAAAGGAAAATATATTTCGTTTCACAATTTGCAAATGAACAATTGTTAAACACTGGTTAATAACCTAGTTAAGAATGTGTAGTTAAAAATTTTCCACTCTGAGGTAAATTTTCGCAGTTGAATAAAATTGACGCAGTTAGCATTAACCTTTTAAAAAAGTTCAACTAAGTCATTTAAGTTACCGGATATGACTTTATCTTTCCCGCGCACTTTCAAAAAACTGTGTTGGTGTGCGTGGTTGGCGTTAGTGATAAGAAATCAGGACCGAGTCGTTGTGCATATTTCATCATGTCTGACCTAAATGCTCTGTTTCAAGCTACTATGTGCCATGGCTATTTTCCTAGTTTTCATATCTTTGAAACAGCATTAATGCGTCTTGAAGAGGAGACTGGGATGTCGTTCACTATTCGCGTTAGCAAGAAGATTAGGGAGCCTGTTGAAGATGCTATCCGGTTTAGATATCGTCGAATGCGATACATTTGCAGTTTAGGTGGCACCTCTCGCACTGCTGGGGCAAAACGAACGCATAAATGTGGCTGTCCTGTTTATTTTGAGGTTGTACTCAAACCCACTGGACTTAAGGTGTCGAAATACAGTATGCTGCATTCGCATGCAGTCAGCCCCGACTCGGTTGTGCCTCCAGATGAAAGAAGGTGCCTCAATGAAGAAGAGGAAGAATTTGTTAATGGCCTAATCCTTATAAACACCGATAACCAAAATATCCGACGAATTGTTCGCAGTGAGTTTACTTTTGCTATTTTTGTATTGTTGAATCCTGTCAGGTCTTGTATATGTTCTCTTGCTGTGTTCTCCTTTAGACAAATACGGAAAGCAACTCCATATGAAAGATCTAAACCGGTTAAAACTGAAATTGGAAATCAACAGCCGTCAGTTTTGAAGGCATTTTTGTGTTCTCCCGCTGTGTAAGCGATAAGGTGCCCAATTGAACTGCACCAAGTGTGTCGTACTTCGCGAAGCTTGCGGGTGCATTTGTCTTTCATCGGTACATTTCTGCACATCCACTCTTTTATTAAAATCATGATATGTGTCACCCCACATATTGCGAACGTTAATGAAACCCGTATTGCGCTACATTTCGATACCAATCCTAGTAAAGGCACCAGACTTACTCAATGTATTTATATTTCTTATAATAATCCTTAGGTGTGTTAATTCTCTGGCCCTCTGTTGAATGTGAGCACTAAATTTTGTCAAAACCATTAACTAAGACATTACTGTAAACACGGAATCTTTAATGCGTTTCTTAGTTGTAGTGGGTTATGGAGTAGGGGATTTAACATTAGCTACAGTTATGTAATGTATGGTTGTTGTGGAATATGTGGGACAACAAGCTTTGGTACATGTTCTGTCAGGTTGAACTTGTTTTGTGCAGTAAAGCTAGCATATAATCACAGGTTTTTCCCATATTTTTGTGAAGTTTCTGGTCTCTCTAGCTGCAGTTTACCCAATTTACAAGATTCATATGAAAAATCGACCTTATTTAATACCGTCAAGCTCTCTGTCAGAGTGTGTACAATTGCCACACTTAGTCAGATCGATTTTAACCAATTTTTTGCGACGTTTCGTCACTAATCTTTAGGCTATTACTGTCGTTAATTTTCGCTGACCAATGACTGGACCATCGAGGACTCCATGTACGAACTTTTAAAGGTTTCTGATGATCTAGAACTATATTAATCTGAAATTTTGATGAATTTGTCCCCAAAAGTTTAAATTTAACCATCCCTTAAAGCGCTATGAGTAGTGCTTATCTCTGATTGCTGCAGTCTGGTTGGAAGTGGGGTGCTGATTATCTAATATATTGGCTTAAGTTGATATCATTTGAGGTCTTATATCTGGTGGACTGTTTTTGGCAGCCTTTCTTCTCAACCTTTTTTCAAACACGCCAAATGGTACTCTGTCCTCATTTTTTGACTGTCATCTCATGCGTTAAAAACAAACTGCTGCAGCAAGGCATTTCCTGACATATTACCAAAGTTTTGACAATCACTTTTGGTATCAACTCGTACTGCTTGAGGGTAGCCTTTAACCTGCGGAAAATCCAGGTGTCGCGCCACTTTTATTTCTAAGATATTACAGCTACTCATACAATTTCCGTAGGATGGATTGGATTCAACGCGATGAGAAACGTCTTATTTGAACACTACAGCATGCCTATCGCCAAAACTAAATAATTGGGCTATCGTCGTGTTCATTGTTATTTCGTCTCAATCAAAAGCATTTAACGTGGAAAGTGGCTCATTAAATAAGCAGAACATAATATTTTGAGTTAGCTACCAAGTGAAAATTTGTACTATTTAGGAATATAAAATCACGCTCTGCTGGTGAAAACAATGGTGTATCAAATACCTCGATGCATTCCTCAATGAGAAATTGTTTGAAATTGTCGTATGGTCCCCACAAGATCATATTTTTGTGGCTGAAGTAGAACTGCTTGGGTCGTGTAAGAATTGTTGGCTCTCGTCACAGCCGTGTTCGTTGAGTTCGTAAGCTCTATAGAAACAATTAGCCCGTTTTAAGTGGCACTGTACACCTAAAGCCAGTGTTAGCCCTCTGATTACCATGCTCACAAGGCTGCAAGTATCATCAAGGTATGCAACGAGGGTTGCGGGTTCCAGCATGGTCTGACTGTCACATTACAAAAGCGTAATGTGAAAGGGAGCATCTAGTGGCGCCATCTAGTGAGCCATTACTTCATGATTATCCACCACGAGTTTTTGTTCATATGCTTAAGAATTGCCTCAAATTTCAATCCGTCGGAGTTCGTGTCTGCCAATTATTAGTACATAAATCCTTAAAAGAGAATAAAAAATAGCTTAGTATGTTGCAGACACCTTAAAATCCTGCACTTGTAAGGTGACTATGGTAAATTTAAGAAAAACGATTGGTGGTATAACGATTACGAGGGTTGGTGTCTAATTATGAATTTACTACACTATGTAGGTTTCACCTTAAGGCATTTGCAAATTGCATATGCGACCAAGACGCTGGTACTTGTGCAGATTCTCCCTTGCACGTGAACCCACTAAGTGTAGTGGATGGAGGAATTGATGAAAATCGTAGTATTCAGTGTACCTAAAATAACGAAAAATACACAAATTGGGAGGTTGCGGTTATTTGCTGAAAGCACTAAAAATCATAGGAACTTTTTGAGGTTCTTGAGTAGAAGAGTGTAAGTGTTTGAAAAAAAATAATCAAGCTAGCTATTGACAACAATTTAACCGACACATCGTCGACTCGTCGTATTTAACAAAGAGGAAATTAGGAATTTATATTACGAAAAACAGTTTAACTTCCAGGTATCAAAAGCAGTTTTTTGGGCCTTGCGTTAACTGAATCAAAAAAAACTACACTGATGAATGCTGACCTGCCGTCGTCACGGGCTTCATAAATTCACCCTCATTGCTGCTGTCCATGAGTGGAGGTTGCCATTTCAGTTTGCTTTTTGAATGTTGTTGGGGTACCAAGGGGAATACATGACTTCAAACTACCGTATCAAAGGTAACGTCTGATCATTGAACTGTGGAGATGACCCAATGAATATGTTGGAATCGTGACTTTATTGAAGATCTAGTAAAGGGCTTTAGGATTTGAATATGGATTGTTCTCGCTAGCAGATTTTCTTATTACGTTATTTCTATATAAACTCTTAAACTTTACTGATACCAACACAATATGCCGAAGCCAAAACATCACCTAGCTTTAAGAGACTCCAGAGATACAAGCATATTTCCATGAATCACTCATACCAAGGCGTATTTCTTAATGATGCACGAATAATTTCCATTGCTTGTAAACCTACAACCCATTTTTCGTGTCACGCCTTTATGGATGCTTCTTCTCCAGAAGCTCAATTTTTAAGCTATTGATCAAGCTTTTCTGTAAGTTAATGCTGAGCTCACTGGAAAGTACATCAAATCAAAAGTCAATTTACGCTTTTACTTTCTAATCTTAGCGCCGACACCGCTGAAGCCTGGCCAGGAAACACAAAAAAACCCGTACGATGGTTTTCGTTAGCGAAAAAAAGCTTAACGAATGTTGGCTAGGCTAATGTCCTTAGAACACGAAAAAAAACGTTCATGGTGGCCATGAAATGTCACACTATCCGTACACATGCTGCCTCGTTTTATGCCTTTTTGTACATTGAAAGCACGGTTATGAAGTGCGTGAAACTAAACTCAAGCAACATAACCTGATTACGCTTATTCTTCTTTGCGAGTGTGTGTGCGTGCACACGCCATTGGAACCAGCTACTGCGCACGCAATGCATCGACATGAGCCCACCTCGCTTGTGCGCATGCAGCAACACGACCACCTGATCGATGTGCGCTCACGCTTGATTGGCAATTACTCATGCTTGTGTATTCGTAAATCCACACGCACACACGTACGCATGCTGAAGCGATGATCAAGTAGCCATCTACCCATTCATTAAATCATGGCTTCCTCGCAGCCGACACCAGATCAGCAACCCAAGGTCTACCTTCGCAACAGTGTCTACAGTACGAACGGAGCCGATGACATCCACGCTCCGTCATATGGGCAGGCCCCAGTAACCTACCGGACTGGTGATACAACTGTTTATGTTCGCCAGCCCCCTGCTGTTCAACGGTCTCCTTACCCGACCACGGATACAGGCGGCCTGCCATTCTACACCGATGAACTCACCACTGGAACTGGAACATATAATGAGATTTCCAGCGATTCGAAAGGCAGGCGCTCGAGGTCAAATCAACGACCTCATCATCACCATCACCACCAGAACCAAAGAAGGCAGCGAGTCGAAGAACCGGATGGCTACTGGATCCTGCCTCATGATAGCAAGCATGCGAAGGTACATTCAACTACGGCAGGGGCTTACGTAACTCCTGGAGGGAGACGCCTACCTCGAACACCTAAGAAGCACACGGCAGGATTGCAGGTTTTGGGAACAGAGCAAACTCAAATGGTCGGTAGTGAACAAGATGAATTAACCTCAGACTTGACCCAGGATTTGGAGGAGTACATGCAGTCGTCTCAATACCTTCCCTCTGAAGATTCAGAGATGACTGTAAATTGCTCTTTTTTATAGTTTACGTCAAGTTAAGTTTAGGGAATTCGCCTTGTAACATGAAACCTATAATTTGCTAGCTTTTATTAATTATTCGCCAATTCCACTAAAATCGCAACATACGTATTTGATGACATTCTGTATTGCGAGATTTTTAAGTCCCAATCATCCTAAACTATTAACTTTAACTCGAAATTGAACAGGATATTGGGAATAGAGACACAATTCCATCACATTTTCTTAAAAAGGATACTGGCATTTACTTTATTTTGTCCTTATTAATGCTCAAAGTGCAACCCATAACACCTTGAAATAGCCCACTGAAGTGCAGAGGAATGTGAATTTTTAGGCGGGATTCTTTAATTTATTTGACATCTGGGAAGTTGTGCAATTTATGAAAAACCATTTAATTTTGAGCTCATTGGGATGCTGAGGACCACGGGATCAACCACCACTTTCAGCTTTGCACACACACATGTCTGTTTGAACTTTGTAAAACGAAACGTTTGCTGCTGTTATTCAGTTTGTTAGGCTTTGTAAATAAAATTTATATCAAAAGCCTGCTGTAAGATGTTCTAAAATAATAATAATAGTAAATATGTTGGAACACAAGTGGTCGCTTTCAGATTGACAGTTAAGTAATTGAGCAGAACCTTCATGTTCAGTGTGGTGAATGAAAGGGTTTTATCATTCAACTGATAAGTTACGAATTAACTCTTAGCCCAATACCAATTTCATTAAAGGACATTTGAAGCTCACATTGATCTGAGTGAAGTAAGTGTTTCGGTTCTGGTTAACTTTACACAAATCCAATTAGTAGGGGGATTTGTTTATTTATTTAGACACCTATTCACGCAAACCAAATATCTAGGGATCTTCAAATCTCAAATTGAATGCGCACACCTAGCATGTCGTGAACCTTTTCCGTAGTCTTATTGAGAAGAGATAATCTATCTTGGTCTAAATTACAGTTTGGTTGACCATTACGCTCTGTCAGCTTTGCAAATTTCTACTAGGATCTACTCTTTTTATCCCTAATTGTACGTAACGCAATGACTGCATTAAAACGAAAGTACTGATAACCAGTCAGATATGCCAAGTCACTCTGACACCACCTTCAGGTAGCGGTTAAATAAAATGCGACTGATTTTAGTTAACACGAAGTCTTAAACATTCATTGTACACTATATACTCGTTAAGTAAAAATGTTTTTTTTTCTTATGTGGCCACTATTCTTTTGAGTAAATACTGATTGTTACTCGCATTAACGTTTGAATGCGAGACGTTTGAGTAACTTCTTATATAACAACGCTGTTAGCGGACTCTGTATTGAGAAAAATCAATACGACTAAGCAGAAGGCTTGAGGGCCACTGCATGACCCTGCGATTTTCCCACGCACTTTCTTCGACCGCGGCCTTAAACATTCACAATCGGTGTCAGCCAGTGACAAGGGAAGTACACACATGTGATGAAGTGTATGTAAAAGAGTAAAATGGGCTTAGTTCAGTGGAGCTTTCTACAGGCACTGCTTTTTTTGCCTTTTCCGTCACACCGGCTCATCTTTTGCGCCCACATGGAGCGAAAAACTGCCTTCCCATGGTGGATTCACATTACGCATTTTGCAATTCTCATGTAGTTTCCAAGTTTTCTAACAGAAAATCTGTTAATGATTTAATCTGTGTAGCAATTTAAATGAACACGACTTGCGTCGCTTGCGTAAATTAGAGTTAGCAAGGGTGACAGTTGATGGGATTCCCGTCACACCGGAAGGCCAGTCACAAGGTTTTTTCGGTTTATCATGTGGCTGTGCACTGTAGGTCACGTGTGCTGCCGCTTTACTCCATATGGTGGCCTGATTGTCATCACATGTATGCAAAATTTACGGTCGCTGCCTTTGGAATAGGCTTCGCTGATTTAAATACATAGCTGCTTCAATTCATAGTGGCCATCTGTGAATAATGGGCGGTTAGACGTCTTCGAAAGGCGCAAGCACTTTACTTCGATTACTGCATCGGTACTTTGCACAATGCTTCCTCATAAAGCCATACCAATTATTGTGCAAAAGCGCGGTAATTGCCAGTTTCAAATACTTGCAAAATATCAACCGTCAGAAGTTTGAATATCTCATGCTTCGCAGTTTTCACGTTTAAGACACCGCTTTACATTGCAGTTGGAGCTTACTGATACAGCCTGTTTTACATTTTATGCAAATTCTGTGACTCAGTTTGCCTGTGTGAATGCCATGTTTACCTCGTGGTTGCTGCTTGCATATACCTTTACGACGTCAATCTTAATTTAGTATTTCAATCAGGCAGAAAATTATTTGCAGTACCTTCGTGCCAATTCAATCCATCGCCTGCTGGGCCCTCACTAAAGGAGAAAGAAAATTTGAACACAATCGTCTTTTGCACCGTTTATTGCAGGAAGTGTAGTTTAAATAAATGTGTTTCAATAATTAAAGTGATTTGATCACTACCGAATTTCGTAAGTTAATTTGAACAAGTAGAGGGTAAATAACGCATGCTCTGGAAAGTCAGGAAGACTGCCCAGGTCTTAAAATGTTAGCTACAAGTTGTATTGTGTGAGTAAAAATTTGAAATTGTTAATGTTCATGTGTGGTGCAACATTAAGCAAATTACTCAGCTTAACAGTATCGTTTTAACATGCGATTGCGCTTATTTCACGGAACTGATTTTTTGGCCCTGTTATCTTTCTCAGGAGCAAATCCTAATCTGGCGCCCATAAGAAAGTACACAGTTTATTAATTTGTTGCTTGGTTAATTAAAAAAAGGCCCATTAGTACTTCACAAATACCTTCTCCATCCAAAAGGCGCTGTGGGAATGTTTGCATTTCCCCAATGAAGAGTGCAACTTTCGTATTTGTCATGCCGTTATTTTTGATAGATAACCTTCCACTACAATCCCACCGGTGATCTGGAGACGGCCTTCGACAACGACTTGCTTGTGCGATTGCAGGCGCAGTGTCGAGCATACCTTGCCAAATTAGACAAACGACGAAGGCTGGTGAGTGGCAATCAAGTCGCATTACCATCTAGTCCTTTTGCCGGTGCCTTTTGCTCACTCGATAGAAATAATTTCGTTTCTCAATTGAATTTTAATATGTGAATATCGAATGTTACGACCACAAGGCTAGATTATTATTATTAATGTCCGGTCATTTAACCCGAAACACCTCTTACAAATGACCTGACTGTGACGTGCAACCGCTTTCCTGCAAGGCACGAAGTCGAGCCACCTTGCGTGCAGCCCTGATGGTGGGGAGGTGAAATATTCAAAACGTTATTGAGCATAGTGCAATTTTAAAGGCATCGCAAAGCAAGTAGAAGCCAGGCGAAACGAGCAAAACACACCATCAATTGAACCGCGAACGGTTTGCTGTGGACCGTTTACTTCAGGCAAGCACAAAAACCAGTTACCGCACTGACTACTTCAGTGCCTAAGAGCTATTCATGCCGTCTTTTGTGCTTACCCACAGTCTTGCATATCTTAACCATTGAATATCTCTAAAACGAATAAATTTCACGTAATGTGACAAGACATTGTCTTATTTACTTAATTTTATCGACAATACATGGAGTCAAATTCTTTTTTCTATA
Organism: Mesocestoides corti; assembly: GCA_900604375.1. Classification (NCBI taxonomy): domain Eukaryota; kingdom Metazoa; phylum Platyhelminthes; class Cestoda; order Cyclophyllidea; family Mesocestoididae; genus Mesocestoides; species Mesocestoides corti. Next base: position 44,433 of record UXSR01005384.1, on the reverse strand, counting down.
ATACAGACATTAAACGGAGTTGTGAAAATAAGACTGCAATTCTTAGCCTACTTAAGAGGTAAAGGAGGGCTAGTAAACACAAATGCAAAACAAAAACAGCCTCTGTGCTGGTTTAAGCCAGATTATATTATCTCTGACTGTATACTAAAGGCTAAAATGTTTGAAGCTCTTCTGTCTTTAAGAAATTCTGATCTGATTTGAGTTGTCATGTTGGTTTAAAGCGCAATTCAAGTCCCGGTAATTTTATTTTAAACTCGAGAAATTCCTATTGAGTATCACCACATTTGCTGCTTTACCTGTAGCTTTTTGCAAGTAATTCACTTTCTTTTTGCTTTTCTTTTATTTAAACATAAAAATAGAGTGGTGTCACCGAAATATATTGGATTGCTCACTTCAAATTGCAAAGACTCCCTAAACAGATCAACGATTTCGTGGTAACATAGAGAAAGAGGTAGTTGCAAACTAACATTGCTTTTTAAAGACAAAAATGGTACCCAGGTGAATCGAGTTAAGGTGGAATGCTTAATTATATGTTGCTGCATTATGGAAGAAATTTTAGTGATGTTGAATTCAGCTAATTGTGAAAGTTCAAAAAAAATAATTTTCTACGATGGGAAATTAACTGCCACCGAAAATTTCGAATTGTAAAAGACAAACTGGAACGTAAATTGCTCTGAAGTGAAGGACTGACGTCCTGTTCTCCTCCTCCACAGAGATGTCTCTCTCAAAGCTGTGCTTGACCCCTGAATGAACGCCAGTAAATCACGAGTGGTTTGCAGGTGTTCTCGTTGCAATCGTGCTACACTTTCATTTTAAACAGCAACATGTCACATGTGGACTGGCTGCTTCCGTTTGGTGACGGAGACGTCCAAATAAGTAGATAACTGAGTAAAACTCTTACGTATGCAAAATCGCTTGGCACCTTTTGTTTTTTTTTCTGTTGGCAGACCTTAATTTGGATGGTTTTCCATCCATTCAACATGGAACGTTTTTTTGCATTTTCTTTCCTTGTAGAGAGAGGACGATGCAGTGCGCACCATTCAGAGGAATGCAGCTCTCTACTTTGACCCTTGGTTCCGGCTCTTTCTTGTTCTCAAACCCCACTTAAAACGGCATCGTCTGGAGGAGGAAATTATCCAACTGAAGGTCGGCCTTTTTCCGACCTTGCTTTCCTTTCCGACGGGACATTCAGCTATTAACCTGTTTTGTAATTGCAGAGTGAACTTGAAAAGTTCAAAGCAATGGTCAAAGTTCTGCGCTACGAAAACGTGGCCTATCAAGATAAAATATCGAGACTCTTAATGTTGGTATGTGTATCTACGTATACGTTTTCTACGATTTCATTGTTTAACAACAAAATCGAACCATGGTTGCATGTTTAAAACTAACTCTTTAAAAGCGCTTTTGTTGGAGTCAAAACACTTCATCATTTAAGATTGCGCCTTGCATTTTCAGTCTTGTGGTTAGCTTTAGTGGTGAGCACCTAAGCATCAAACGGCTTTTTCATTTTAGCTTGATCAGATGCAGCCAGGCGGCACGAGCGGAGACCTGGTTAGCAAGCTTGTAAAAGAGGTGAGCTGGCGTTACACGCCCTAATTCCGAATGCCTAGCTAGCCAGATTATCACTGCGTAACGAGTCATCCGCCATTCTTTGTATGTTTTGTTTGTGAATTACTACTAGTAAGCACTGCACCACGCACATTTTCAACGTAACAAAATCGTCCTTAGCAAACTGTCGTTACGCACTTGTGGTACATTTGTTGTTTGAGGGCACGGAAAATGCACCATAAATTTGATTTTTATGAACTTGCTCTATTCCACGGTATCATACGGTGCCGTTGATTTACGTGACCTAGTTCGGCCCATTTACAGCCTCTCCTTCGCTCACTTTTATTCCAGGCCTGTCATGCTGCACAATGCTTGTGCCATTAAAGTGTAACTGAAGAAAACAGTTCCCAATATCCTGCCTCTATCCACGAACCTCACTGCACCCAGCGTTTACACTACTCTGTTAAGTGCACTTGCATTATCCAAGAGGATATATTTCAAATATTTTCGATTTTATAACCACGAGGGCCAGTCACGCTGGTAATGTTAATGCGTTGACCACAGGTCTTAGAGGCCAGCAATTTGAATTAAAAATTACAGTAATCACTGGCTACTTTTAGTTATCACTGGCGGTAGCTGACCATCAGAAGCAATGGCGGGCGATGATTTCTGGAATCCGTGCAGATGGGCTCAATGGCGCTGCAAATGGCATATCCCCCATCCCCGATGGAAATCGTACGTTAAGACGTTCGTTTCATTAGTAATAACACGACCCTACTTTACACAGTGTACACGATAGTCTCACGCGGGCCTGAGAGGGGAGGTCCCTTCTTCGGCCTTTGCTGCTGCTTCGGATGTTGGTACCTTATTTCAGCGAACGGCCTCTGCTGCGTGGTAGATTACGAATCAAACGGCATGTAGAGTCACTCTTAACTTGTGAAGCCAAACTAAGGGAAATTTTTCAGAAATCGTAGTGTTTTTGTTTGGTGAATTCGTATTTAAAGATTGACTGAGTGAATTCAGGCTGATGGTCAACACGGTGTCGAAGTCACGTGTAGGCCTTTTCGGGTTCAAGTTCACGGCCTTGGCGGTCAAAAACCTCAGACAATGGGGGTCATTTTTTTTAACCTGACAGTAATTCAGTCGGTCAAAATTGGCCACAGCAACTGACCTAAAACATCTGTGGCTGAACTGACTTTTAACCTTAAAGCATGATGCTACCAGCCTCTTAGAAACGTTTATTGCGCACGCCTCCACTTAGACGTTGAGAAAGACCTGGATCCTATCACTGAGAGTTCTTACCAGATGGCCAAGGAAAATGCCGAATTCTACCGGAATCAACTAGAATTACTCCGGGAAGAAGTGGACGATCAGAATGCACGTACCAGCCAGCACTACGAAGAGAAGGTAGGCCTCTAACGCCTTGGCTTGTCAAAGCATCATGAACGCACTGACCCTGCTCATACCGCATAGATTAGAGCTAAAACTAATGGCAAACGCGTGCTTTAAAAGTCCATCACAAATCGGCCCTAAAATGTTGGACTTTGAGGAGACCGACAAGCACCAGTACCAGTGTAATTTTGGGCAGGTCTTAAACGTACGGAATTAGCAGGTCTGAGTTATTATGGTAAATTTGAATAAATCACGAGCGCATTATCACGATTCTGCAAATCCAATAACAAAACATTAAAAGGGCAAACGCTGGGATGCATTTAAGCGTTTAACGCTAATTTTAAGCTTATTATTTTGTTAATTGTCCATGCCATTTATAATTTGCTTCAGCCCGGCTTGACTTATAGCGTTCGATTCGCCAAACAGTTCTTTTTCACTCAAGCAAGTAAAAGAAACAAGACGTTTTGAGACCACTGGCGTTTTAGGAAAAAAGAATAATTATTTACCAAATGGAAAACTTCGTGCATCTTAGAAATATGGCACTTCAAAATCCTGAGAACACTTTTGATCACAGTTAGATAGGGATTTCTTTTGGTAGGATTTGAAAAAAGTGGTACTTTTTGGCATCGCAATATTAACACTTACGGCACGTTTTATTAAAATTATTAGTTAGAAGACAGTGGCATCATCTAGAAAACTGATATTTTAATCCTGGCAAAGCTTGCATTTTGGATGCCGCAAACACATACCGGAGACTAATTATGTCAATGCTGCATTTTATTGGTAATTCCGTTATTGTTGTTCCGTTATTTGTCCTGATCAAGTCATTCGCGTGGTTTACGAATGCTTTATGTTAATCTACGTGGCTCTTGCACACTGATTGTAGGCCTTTTCAATCATTTTAAGCACCTTTTGCTTTAGAAACACTACGAGCAAACACATATTATGAAAGCGCACAGAAAATCAGCTTCAATTTTATCACATCAAATATTTTCACTACCAAAATTCACATTTTTAGGCTAATTTTCTGTTGTCATTGATGCACGCATGGTTCTCTCAAAACCTCCAACCAATACTGTAGAGCCCAGGCTCTAGAATAATGTCCCTTTGCAGTTAACTTTGCATTACACTTCATCTCACGAGTCTGGTCATAATCTCGAAGTTGGCCAAACAAACGCCAAGTGTTTTAAGAAACTTAGCGAATCAGGAGTTCCTTGCGAATAAATTGACAACCTAAATGCCAACAACGAGAATTTACTAGAATCTAGTTCGAGCACAATGCGACACAGAGTCCTTAATGAGTCGCCTTTTCCATCCAGATTGGCGTTCTTTCTGAACGGGTAGAGCAGCTGCAAAACATGCTGACCCAAGAGAGCTTTCGCGTAGAACGTTTGAACGGAGAATTGGAGGCAGCCAACAGTCAACTCGCTGAGGCCCGTGAAACCGAGGACAACTTGACCAGCATGGTGGACGACTTGCGGGCCGAGCTGGCCCGGCGTCGGTTGCCCTCGGCCAGCGACCCTGGCACGCCCGGTGAGCCAATGATTGTCGCCAAGAGCGTCGACAACGCATACGCAGCTGCTCCCCTTCCTACGTCCATTGAAGGTCTCCACGATGTAGGTTTCAATCAATAAATCAAACATACAGATTCATGAGAAACCGGTGAATAAAAGAAAAAAAAGTCCTTTGTCTGCCTTAACCACTCACCGACGCTCAAAAATGTGAGCCCCACCTAAATCAAGTGCGATGTGCAAGATCTAGACAAAATACTTAATAATTTTTACCTCAAAATTTTAAATATTTTTATTTGATGATTTCTATTACTAATTACGAAATTTTTTGTGGTTAATGTGATTCCCATTATAAGAAGGATAAATAACAGCAGTAAACGCATATACATTAGTAATATTTTGTGTACAAATAGACGCATTCGCATCTTTCTAAGCAGATACTTTAAGATATTAAATCATAGCTTCCATCAAAAAGTACTATTTGCTTTACACTCCCTGTGTCTTCAATCGCATTTAGACGCAGGATTTTTCAGAAATTTAGATGAAATAGACTCTTGGAAAATGTAAGTTAGTGCTTGATTAAGCACTGAATAGGTTTATTCGCCACTTATTTAGTCCGACGGAGTAAATAAGTTGCTGTTCAGGAAATAAACTTTGCAAAATCAGCAAACCACGCACGTATTAAGCTGACATGCACTAACCTAAATTGTGCAATCAGCATCCTTCATGGCCATCTAAGACGCACAAGTAATAAAACACTTAAATACACGCACAAATTCAGAGGCCTTCCCAAAAGCAGTTTTGTCCAAACACAACTTTTGAAATAGGTTTGTTTTTAGGTCCCCGACCACTACCTCACCCTCATTGTAAATGCTCTTGCAAGGTGAAATGTATTGGTTGAAAAACTTTTAGCAAAATCTAATCGACTTATTTTTGTCTTGTTTTCCTTCTGATAATAATAACGGTTATTTGATGTCTGGCTCCTGCATAACACTTGTGCGCCTCCATGCACTTTTTGTTTATGGTTTATTTAAAATATTTGCAAATCGGCTGAGTTGACCAAACGAGAGTGACCTACAGATACGTATTTTTTCTTCTTTAGCAAGTTGTCTTCTCCCCCTCCTTATCGCTTAAATCAAGTTACATTTCTTTGTAGAAACTGCCGGATCAGATAAGCGCACAAAAGAAGCTGATGGGGATTCGTAATTATTTGGCTGAAAATCCGGACGTCTATGAAACTCTAAAAGACACCCCTCTAGGCCAAGGAGGGGAATACGACATTTTGTCTGCCACTGACAGGCTGGGAAGCACTTCCTACGGACTGGACGGTACACTGGGTCATTCGATGAATTCCGTCTTCCATTCGCAATCGCATATTGAAAACTACCACTTGGGTCGAGCACATGAAATTGAGAATCGAAATGACATTCTGCAAGTAAGTAAACTTTCATCCGAGCAGTTTTACACGTTAGACTTTGTTAACCGTAAGTGGTGATCCATATCTTTCACACTATAACCAACTTAAATTTTATTAGCAAAAACTTGAAGAAGAAATTGGCTACAGAGAAGACCTGGAGTTGGAGGCCCAAGAGCTGCGCAATAAAATATCCAACCTGCAACGCCAAGTACGTCGACAACGCGATGAGCACGAAGAGGAGATGGTGGAGCGCGACCAAGCACACATCCGACGTGTTCGCGAGCTCGACGACGTGATCGATGAGCTGTCGCGTGAGAAGCAAGGTCTGGAGAAGCGCTGTCTGGAACTGCAGAAAAAAGTGGAGGAACTGAGGCAGGAGCCTGACCTCAGTGATAGTGAAAATGGTAGGTCCGCAGACAAGAATTTGTCGGGAAAAAGGTTTCTTTTTAAATCTGACCACATTGTTCTCCAATTTTCGTTGCTGTCCTATCCGACCGTAGCTAGGGTTAATCAGGGATAATAGTGCTGAATGCAAACGCGATTTGACCAGAAGTTGGAGTAAGTTTAAATATAGCTAGCACATCTCTAGTCACTTGTACATTGTTGAGTCTATAATAAGGTTAGCTTGTTCCGGTTCCACAAACTTTGGCGTATACATAACGCAGCACAATCTTGCATCTGATAAAATTTTGAAATAAGACTATAGACACAAACCCTTTACGGATTCCCCTGAATTTTGCATTCCCAAAAATAGGTGATTGGCATCACAAACAAGTGGACGGATTTCTTTATGCATTTTACTATGACTTAATGTCTCACACGATCACAGCGTTTTTATCTACCTAAGAAGGTGTCAACTTTCCATAAAATTTGTTATATTTAGAGGTTGTCACACTCGCGGCCCCACAACCTGTCTTCGATCTAGTATCTGTCCTATTTACGCCCATAGGATTTGTGTAGAACTTTCCATTTATTTATAGCCGAATTATCTACAATTGCGGAAACCCAGGTTGCTGAAAGATGCAAGTAGACAAACTTTCCAGTTAGTTGCGACATCTATGGAACCTATATCAACGGTAACACATCGCCCTCGCAGCGGCACGTGTGTGGCTTAATTACGAGCAGCCAAGTTTTTCTTAGATGGAGTCAGAAGGTGCAGTCGGATGGCGAATGGGCGCTACAAATCTGGCAGCGGCCAGTCGTCACGCCACCATCATTGTCATTTTAACTATGCGACATCCGAGGTTTTTCCATGCTTAAACTTAGCAACTCCACGGCCCATGCTTAATTAATTTTTACGCAGTCATTAGGCCTGGATGTAAACCTGCCTAGTCCAATGAAAGATTCCTTCACCTTTTCGCCAGAACTCCACCCCAGAAGTGAGTTAAGGTGTGTGATTGCTTATAGACCAGGAGTGCGCGTGCCTTAAATTCTTTTCTGCGATCCAAATAAGAGGTGATAAATTGTGCCACTGTGGTTGTCTCTTATTTGCATGCCAGTTAAACCGATGTGGTGGTCGATAACTAGGGTGAGAAACAGGGTGATTCCAAAATCAACTGTGAGGGCGATTTCGAGACATCTGATTGCAACTAAAGGATGCAAGTACAAATTAAACAACTCGAAATAGTTTTTTTTATGTTCTCGCGTTATCAGGCCACGAAAGTAAGACAGTTTCGTTTTAGGTGTAAAGGGCTGTTTATTTGACATTGTATGCTGTGCAATGACAGATCAGAGAAGATTACACAAGTTTTGTTCTGACTTAGGTAGTGCGCGTGCCAAAGAATTCGTCTGGTTGCGCAAATCTAGTGCCTGTTAAAACAACGATAACTCAACTAATTTAGGGGCAGCAGAGTTGAGTAGCTCAACATTCCTCAATCGTGTTTGCCAGAAGGAAATGAAGGCAATTTAATTAGGCTCTTATTTTAAAGTATAGCGAGTTGGTTTAATAAATCAGGGTGGACACGGTACATAACGCCCACCAAATTATGCACTTGTGAATAAGCATTATAAATGGCGGTATTTTTCAACACGTTTTCATAGTTGACATAATCCAACGTTAATTGGTAGATTTTTTGCAATCCTGTGTTTTATCGGATAAGACGGAATACTACACGAAACGCAAGCATCCTGCTTTAATATACGCTTTAGTAGGTCCTCTGCGTTTCACTTAATCTTACGGAGGTCGCCCCAGGGATAAAGTGAGGAGACCATTTTGGATTTGCACTAATTACGGAGCCCAAAGTCTAGGCGTAGGCAGCTACGAACTCACGTTTACACGTGTAGACGACACGGCTATTGCACTTTCCCTTCCGCGGCTGCCATTCTAGCCAAGTGCTTGAACAGCGAATCAGAGACATGGGAAAGGAGTAAGCAAAGTGATTGAAGTCGACGTATCAGGGGAAGCAAAATAAGTTACCATCACCGCCATGTAATTTTTAACTATCCTTGATATTTTGGGTGTTTTGGCAGACGTTGACAATTTTGAAGTCATTGGCCTTCATCAGTGAGCTGTGTTGGGGATCCAAACTGTACACCAGCTAAGCGCAAGCCTTTTAAGTAAGCTGACAGACACAGTTGTTGCTCGGTGCGCATTAGGCCAACAGACCTTAAACTAATGCCACCTTCACGGCATTCAATGGTTTGATTTCAAGTGTTGAAATTAGCGCTCTGAGCTGACTCTAAAACATGACGAATTTCACCACGTTGAGTGAATTAAGAGTGCAAATAAAAGCAGGAAAATCAGGACATGGTTTTAGCTTTTTAATAGTCACATATGAGTCTTTGGCAGTTTGCACATTATGCGGTTGCATGTTTTTTTTAATTTCCTCAAAAAATGTGTGGCTTCCGTTAAAAGTTGCAGACAATCTTCGGGATACACATGCCATGTTAGTCGCGGACAATCGTCAATACCTTAAGGAGCTCGATCAAATCAGAGAGGAATTTGAGCAGTACAAGCGGGAGAATAACACGGCTGAACTTAAGGAACAGGTAACAGCCAGCTAAGCTAGAGACAAGGCTCGTTGAGGCCAAACAAACATGAAACCTTTTATTCCTTCTAGCTTGCCGAAAGAGACGAGAGGATATCCCAACTGGAAGTTAGCCAACGACACACCAGCTCCGACATGGAAATTCTTAATGTTCGTCTGCAAAATGCTAACAAACTTCTGGACGACGTAAGTACCATTTTTTAATGTTTGCTCATCGTTATGGCTTGGCTCCATGATTTGATGTCAATTTAATCGACAATGCATTGCTTTTCGACGTTTCTAATGAAACCCGTCCCTCACTTATGCTACTTTTCAGGAACAAGTACCAAGTAATTCTTGAAAAGGGATCAAGATGATGAAATACCAACAAAGATTTGCACAAGCTTTTACCTCAACAAGGCTTCTTGATTCGGTTCGATAATGAGCATAGTTATTAACTTTATACATAAATAAACACAGCCGATCACACGCTTTAACGTGCTCCAGACTTAAGTCAGAGTCGAAGCCATTTAACGTACTATCAACATCTCACTTGAATGCGTAAAGACAGATTTCGAATGACCATTCTGCTAGCCGACGTGCATTGAGAATTACATACTTCCATCTTCTAATTTACACCGAGTTAGTTTAAAGGGTTCTTTGTACCAGAAAGCGACTTACGAGGTGGAAAATTTGCACAACTACCTACGGCTGATCATTCTGGTGATTGGGTATAACAACTATATGGGCCTACAAAGGGGATCAGTGTGGAGATTGTAGCAAGATTATATGCGAAGGTTCAGTCAGTTGGGGCTTTCACAATTTCGAAGCAGTTAATCTTTTATTCTACACGTGTTCCGCACGAAAATGGTTACTTCCAATTAACCCATGGGTTAAGGACCCTCAAAAACTTAAAATTAACCCCTAGAAGTAATCAGAGTTCTGGTCAGTTATAAAATATGCCGTGGCATTTCAAGCGATTTGCTGAGTCAGGGCTGCAAAAGCTGCAGTAAAAATACCACTCAATTGGGCATTTACTGTTCCATAGAACGAGCAAAGGCTTCGCGGCCTGACGAAGGAGCGTCAGACCCTCCTCCACCGGATCTCCCAGCTGGAGTCGGAGCGCGATTCGGCTGTCCGGGAGGCTGCGTCGGCTGTCGGCAAGGCCGGGGCCGAGCGCGAGGCCGCGGCGGCGCGCCAACGCGAGCTCGACGACCTCAAACACGAGCGCCACGCCTACCAGAAGGAGCTCACTGACATGAAGGCAAGACTTGAGTGTCCCGAACCCCATTTAAAACCTTGATTCTTGCACCATAAATTTAATAGGGAAAAAAACTAATCCTTTTTTCCTGATTCACTATCGTAAATGCGAGTATTGTTAGCTAATTTGCAGACATCATCTGATTGGATAATTTGCCCGAATTCGTGTTGAACGCCTACAAATGCTCACCAAGGTCGGTTGCGTTTAAGCAATAAAGGTAGCCTGGTCTTCTCTTCATTGTGTGTCCACATATAGATTTATGTTATCTGAGTGTGGGCTCAAAATAGTCAACAATTTTGGTTGCTGTTTACCATGAGTAAACAATTTAAACTTTCCGGTCGCTGGGAGCAAATTCAACCACTCAAATAATAGGAGTGAATTTAATTTAAGCCCAGAAATTAATAGACGCCATTAAGAGGGCATAGAGCGATAAAGTGCCCAATTTAATTAACGATCCTTGGATTTGACATTGTTCTTTGAAAGATTTGTTTGGGATGCCAAAGTAATTAGTACCAGTAGCTGTTAGGACAATGTTTTGAGGTCAGATTAAATAAGTCATGTACAACCGGCTGTGAGTATATAAAAATTTCACCTGAAGTACTGAGGAAATAAAATCTTTAGCGGCACAAATAGTTGAACTAGAAAGGCCCTTTTGTTTTAATTTATTTCGGTTTAAAAGTTATAAATTCTGACTGATTCTGCTTCGAACCTTGCAATATGTATCTGCGTGTATCAACACTTTGCCTTAACCTCAAAAACATTGGTTTGAAGGTGACCCTCACAGAGACGAGTACGAAGGCTTTGACGGAAAAACAGGCCCTAGAAAAACGGCTCAGTGACCTTGAGGCCGCAGCCACTAAACGGGAGGCAGACCTCAAAGGCGACCTTGATACCTACAAGGAGAAAGTCGATACCCTTCAGGTTAGTTGACCTTGTTGCTTGAACAGGAAACGGTTGCTTGCCAAGCTTTTCTTGCTGAAGCAGCCAAACCATTCAGTATTATCCACTGATGGGCTGCATAAGAAGGTAACAGACCCCCTAAAGGCGAAAAACATCTACTAGTCTAAATTATAAATATTCTTATGTATACGTTTACATAAATACCTAGTCGAAAGACACTTTACTTGTCTGAGTCCATATTCAAGACGCATTGGGTGGGCGGGCCTCCCATGGCCTCAAAAAGTGGAACAAAGGAAAAATTACTTCTCCTGGTGAAGTGCGCAGCACGGTTGCTTTCTTCATTTGGCGAGTTTCAAGCTGGTAGCCCGTGATGAATGTCGTCTGCACATTTTCACGGCTCTGCCTTCTACTCCTGATTCCACGAAGGTGATTTTGATGTGCTCTTGGTACTTGACGCCAAGTTTGTAAATAAATGCCAAGCAAGGCAAGATTTCTGTTAACATTCCATTGACACGTTTTTTTCGAAAAACGTGGCCCTACGTGCCTTCTTGGCTTTAGCAAGAATTGTCAGCACTGCAGAAGGTCGAATCAGCAACCTCGACAGATAATCGCCACCTGAAGCGGCAAATTCGCGATCTTCAAGACAGCGTGGACAGCTATACTAGAAAGGTGGCTGAACTTGAACGTCGGAACTCCGATCTTTCTGCGGAGTTGGACCGCGCAAAGTCGAATTTAAGCGCAACAAGGGAGACGGCAACCCTTCTAAGAGACAGACAGACGAGGGCGAACGAAGAGTACGCCGCCTCAGTAGGCTACATGGACGACGTGGCGTATTCAGACGACGAGGTGGGCCTCGGTGGAGGTGAAGGGGACACCACGTCCTCCATGCACGACATCTTTCGACGCAGCAGTGGAAGCTATGCTGGATTCAGCGGCACACAGACTGTAGACAGGCACAGGAATCGAAGTAAACAACGGTAGGTGGAGACTTGTCAAACAATAGTAGGTATTCCGTCTCCTGTTGGTTGAATTTTAATGTCCAAAACACAAAACCTTGCCTTGAATCCTAAGTAAAATTACCTATGCCAATGCAAAACATGGTAATTTTTTATCGATTAAGCAGCATCTTGAAAATTCCCTAAATTAATTTTATTCGTCGCCCTCTTCCTATATTTCATCTAGTGCTAGCAGAATAGTGAGGTGTATAGTAAACGATTTTCTCACCAGTTTGCCATGCTTGTATTTTCAGCATTTTGCCTAACATCCTCTATAGGGACACAAAAATTACGCCCGATGGGTTGGTAATATCTAAGCTCGTCATCTGACAATGTTCCCATGGTCACCATTTGTTCACTAAAATGATACTCGAAGCCATGGGTCTGCACCTGATTTATATAAATAACGACGATGTAATGATCGCAGGACCAAAAAATCACACGCCTTTGACGGCTGCGCTGTTATTTGTCCCGAGGCAGCTTCTAAAGGTGTAAAGCAACTTTAACTACCAAAATACTGACTTGCAATCTCCAATTGGCTTGTGAACTATGGGTGTCACTTGGTGCATCATTAGTTAATCGTAAAACAACAGAAAGCCCTTACCAGCTCTGAGTCAGTAGGCGTTCTCTTTCTTTCCACTTCTCAGTCAATATGAGCGCCCATCCTCACGATCAAGCATGTACAATCGATCCCAACCAAAGTTAGGCCTTTCAAGCACGCTGCCCCGTTTCGGTTCGCATCACCAATTTTTGCCACCATCCGCCACGTCAAAGGACGCTTCCCCTCAACCTCCTGTCAGCAAACCAGAAGCAGCTGATCATCAACCCGAGTGGTCGTACGATTCCGAGATTTAGATCAGCTCTTTCGCTTCCCCTCTACATTGACCTCGAAACAACGCTTTTGAATGACGAAACATCAAAACGCACAACAACTCTCCTCCTCTCTATTTCATATTTTGTGATTGTGCTCAGAAATAGTAGAACCGTATTTCCTGATAGCGACTGCTCGTGGGAAACCAGGGCAGTGTCCCTACACCCACGATTCGCTTAAACACCAGCGAGCTCTGCCCCCTCCCCCCAATTTTACTTTTCAGACGTATCACCGCAAAAGAGAGAATCGGTTGTTTGGTCATATTTCAACCTAAATTTGATGTGCACCCAGGCAACCGAATATCCCCACCGACTAACAGCCTCTGATCCCGAAGCTAATTGACTGAGGGGCGAGACAGAAAAGGGGCTGGCGTTTGCAATAGGCCTATGATCTGCACTGTGGCTTCGAACCAAGGCCACAGACTGTCTTTTAATAAGACAGTAGAAGGCAAAGGAGCCTTGGGGTTCTCTAGTAAACACTTATCCCACGTGTCCGTCAAGAAAAACAAGGGGTGCCCCAATAAACTCAACACGAGAATGAGAAGAGTCGAGACCAGCATCATACAAATCACTTTATTTTAGACAAGGTAGGAGAGATAAGTTAACCTTACGGGCTTAATGCAGGCTAAACGGACTGATCAGTTGATGTAAATCAGTTCCCAGTAAACAGTTGACTCATTTTTTATGAGGATTGTACAAACGCAGTGCGTGAGAAATAATGCACCCAACATCATTGTACGGATAGTTCTAAAAAAATACAAAACAAGTGAGTAAAATGACATCAATGCTCCCTGCTTGAATAGGGTTAAAGGTTTAAAATCGTGAAATATACTCAATGGAATAGAACCTCACAAGTAGAACATTCAAACACAGATTCAATACATGTAACTCCTTTGATGAACTATCAATGAATTGATTCGACCTGTTGGCTGTGAAGTGAAATTGCATTTCCCAAGAAACCAACGTGCCCAGAGATTTGAATGGCAGTCCTAAATTCGACTGACATTCCCCCATCCGCGTTTAGGTGGTCGCAGGATTCAAATGTCAATTATGCTGTAAAATAGGTGACCCCTTAATAAAACAGTGAACAAGGCTCGTCTTCAGCATTCAAATAAACGCCAAATTTGACTTGTTCTTAAGAGGTCTGACTTGTCACAAAAATAAGGGTTTTTAGTAACTCTGGGTGTCCAACGTTACACACACTCTTTCCAGTATTTTATTTGAAGGCTTTAGTATTTATGAAGAAAGACATGCTACAACACAGTTGACACCGCGAAGTCATTTACATTTACGGAAGGGAAGTTAGTGCCTTTGGCTTTTTAATTAAAATTTGGTACAGCTTTGGCTTGATACCTATACGACTACTCCATTCGACCCTTGTTGTACGCGCTTTCATTAAGGGGAATGTCAGAACTAGGACACGTTTTCTGTCATCAACCGATTCGAGGCAACACCACCATGCTGTTTACTTGGTCGCATCGGTCGCGACTTTCCAGTACAGCAATGAAACAGGTGAAATGGAACGACGCACCTGAACGAGACGAACGGCTTGAGGGAAATCACAAGTCAGCAATTCGCTTCGAACTAATCTAAAAAAGATAATCGCTCATTTTAAGAGAGCAATTCACATAACTGGGGTCCATCAAATTGCAAAAATCTGGCCCGAAAAAAACATGTTAACTGGACACATTAGAGGTCAAAAGGTAGTTTCCACAGATCAACTATGGCCAGCGGTGGGAAACTAATTGGATTTATATAAGGAGAGCTTATTGATGACGAGATTTGCAGGTAAGTAATAAACGCGAGAATTTGGCACCACGAGCACGATGGACGCCGAGGGGTTCGCTGTGACACCCGGAAGGGGCTCAACTGGCGCGAAGAGCAATGTCACGTGGAGGAGGAGAGGGGACACCTGGCAAATCGCTGATTGCATTCACGAATGAGTTCAACGTTGCACCGTCCATCGTATTGTCCACGTGTCTTCCTTAAGAGTCCTATATCCTTAGATGCAGCCAAATCTTACGTAAACTACTCGGACAAGGCCAATGAGTAGCTCAATGATACCACAGCGCATCAGTTAGGGGAACACACAGCAAATATCCTCATACAACAATACCTCTAATAGAAGTGGTACACTGACGTTCTAGGGATCCCCCGTATGTCGAAAATCACGAACGCAAGCCCTCATTTGCTACGGTTCCCGGAATCATTTGTGGCAGCGAAGACGTCGTTCCAGACCACTTTCCGGGAGGGGCCCGAAGGCCAGCCCAAGCGACGGCGAAGTTCAGCGCAAATGCCACGGCTCAAGGGCCGTGGGCGTTTACGAGAAATACCGTGCTCCCCTCATGCACACAATGCACGTTGCGAGGGGAAAGCTTAGTGCTAACTGCCTCACAACACCCTCCCCACATTCTCTCCGGCAGTCAATTACTGAAGTAGTGCTCAGTTGCATAGACCTGGTATTAAAGGCAGTCGCTACAGCACACGGATTTTCTCGTTCCTAATTTTTGCTTTCTCTTGCTGGAAACTTGACCAATAAGTTCGACAAACATGTACATACACATTTGTTCGAGGATGTTAATGTTTTTAAGGTGATTTGCACGGGATCTCAAACTAGGCCACCGTTCATTAACAGTCAGGACACATGACGCTAGTTAGAAGAAAGATTAAAGCAATCGCCAAGGAAAGAACGGGTGTATTCGGAGCACAAGTCAATGTCAACTTACATAAGCATTGAACAGCATATGTACAAAACTAGATCGAACCGGTGTTCATCGGCGAAAATGCAATCCCAGAGTCGCAGTACATCTTCAGCATAAAAACATACAAAGATACAGTAGAGCGGTGGCAAACATTGCAGAGGTAAATAAAACAATTACCAAGAAGAGTTTATTTTTGCCCTAAATAGTGACTTGATGACCTTCAAGACGTCACCTGAGCTTAAAGACAAGGTGGCATTGGCTTTGGAAGAAATACGCGCTAAACGATGTGCACCTTGCATCGAAGTGGAGGGAATACAGAACGATTTCTTTTAATAACTGGGTTCCATTGCGCATCCTTAGAGCGACTAAGCAAGAAGTGCAACCAATGCGAATCATGATTGCAATGAATGGAATTAGAAAGTGCATCGCTCATATTGCCAAAAGGTAAAATACAGCCACAAAAACCATGACCTCAATTAAGTTATGCCTAAATAAAACCACAAGTAAAATTACGTAAAGCAATTGAACACGCCGACAGACTGGTGTGGGCGTAGGCAGTGACCGTTAGAAGGGAAAAAGTGGGGGCTGCGCGTACCTGGAAGCATAAATTCGCGAGAAAAAAGGAGAGTGATCCAACGGAAAGCGAAATACGTAGGCTCTAGCTGGAGGCGATTCAGATGACAGAGCAGCTCCGGGTCTAATCGCCCCAGCATTTGCACCATTTGCTCCATTTTGCTCCCTACGTGTTGTATAATGAGGTATCCAGAGCAGTAAGAGCAAACTCACCTATTCCAAAGTCCTGATCGAGGCTGCGATTAAAATTGCACTGAATTTCCGCCATCAGGTTATTGAAGCAGAAAAAGGTATCAGCTTCGGCAAAACCTTGAAAGAATTAATAATTCCTATGTTCATTTATATTAGCGGATGGAAGATAATATCACCATTTTTTTAAAAAAAGAACAGGAAATCTTTTCACGGACTAGCATTTCTTTCGAAATTTGTACCATTGGGTTTTTCAGAAGCAATCGTCTTGTGATGTTTATTCACTGTGCAACTAAATGAATGAAATGACTTCTACTACGAGGAAGAAACCCGAACGATTCCTGCTGCAATAGCAACATCGTGTGAATTTCACGAAACGTGGAAGAGGAAGCAGTTTCCAGGTGACCAGTCGAAGTTCGCCTGAACCAACTTGGGTCAAAGAGCAACTGCTTGGGTGTTCATGTTGCACTAGGCGAATGTAACACAGGAAAATAGCCTAACTTTGTCCATGGCAGGATCACCAAAGCTAAGACACGTAACTACGAGCAACACCCAGTGCTACACGTAGTGAAGCAGACCTACTTGGGGACACGATAGTTTATTAGTCAGGTAGATTGGCTCGCGTCAAGTTACATACGTAGGTGCGTGTGCAAATAGGTTGGCTGCATAAACCATGGAGCTTATGTGGGTCTGGTGAATGTACACACAAATAATTGACTGGGGGACGGGAACCGTAGAAACAAATATTCAATTAGATGGATACAGAAACTCAAAGGTCATGTATGAACGACGGTGATAGGCGTGCTGTAACATCAACTACCACAAATAGGTGGCCAAAAAGAGTGATAGGTCACATAGCAGCTAATATGCATAAACAAATCAGATGCTGAATCACCAACAGCGTCGACGCTTACGACAAGCAAACAACTACACTGTCGCATAATCATCTAATCAATGGAAGTTAAATTGCTAATATTTTGTAAACAGAAAAGCTAATTTAATTATGAGAGCAATCTACAGCAATTCTTTAATGCTGAAGGCGTCCTTAAATGCGTGAAAACCTAACAGGTCTGTTGCGTTATTGATGCAACAATTCTGCGGTAATGGTTGTTTTATCAATAGACACATATACTAGTAAGATAAGGCACAAAACACCACTTTATTTACTCACTGCGCTCTTTAAGATCGGGATGATTGGCGAACACATAGTAAATGGGACCAACAACTTCGTTCATTCCCTGTACATAGGGAGAACCTTTGTTGACCTTGTAGTAGACGAAGATAATCCGTTGGACTACCTCCCAGTGAGCTTCAAAGTGTGGTAGTAATTCATCACCATGAAAAGCAGCGTCACCTCTCTTTTCTTCTAGAGACTGATCGCAAGCTGCCCGTAGTAAAGAGTCTTCATTATCACTGCTCACGAGCTTCAAGGCTCCAGCAGTATTTGCAGCGACAGCATGAGACTAAAAAATCTGTATACTATTCTAAATGCTTGATTAACATTAATATAAGAAATTATTGAAATCACGCACCATTAGGACATTAAGATTTCATTGCTCATTAATAAATACAGAGCTAGCTTAAAGCGTGAGCTTGTTAATACACACAAGGAGTAATTCGAACGTAGTAAAATTTAAAGTCGTACGGCCTTTAATTACACAATTGTATTTCACCAACCAGTGGCATAGGCATTAGGATTAACTAAATGTGACATAATGAGAAAAAAAACACGAAAGGCATAGTCAATCTTAGCCAGAACATATAGTTCTAATAATGCAAAACGCACTTATTTACATTTAGACATATGGGATTAACCAATACGGCTAGCAACGGCACACATGTAGTCACAAAATCAGTCATCGTATTTACACTTCGAACTCCTTTCATTACGAAATAAGACGCCAATCTTTATTTTCACAATCATTCATCTCCCAATCTAGGAGCTCACTTTGAAGTATTCGCGGAGGTTTTGTGGGACCCCCACCTTTACATTAATTTTGATAAAGGTCCAAGTCTATTTTTTGGTAAAATAAGGAAATCGAAGAGAAACGGAGATTTGAATGTTAGCAGAAACGAAAAAAACACCAAGTTGGAACAAAAAGTAAATCAAAACGTACGCGAGTAAGAGCTGTTTCGACACGGTTGCGCAAGGATGAAACACTCAAGGATGAAGAAACTGCAGCAGTCAACGGAAACTGTGTTGGGCGTCGGAAAAAATCTAACTCAGGGTAAAGCCTTCGACAATCTTTGTTTATTTGCAACAGGACTTTGTTGTCATCGAAATATTCTCGCCAATTACTTTCAGGATCACAACTAAGGGGCTAAAGAAATATAAGAAAAAAAGATACTCAAACGTGATCCACAATTTCGGTCGATTCAAATTTTTTTTCAATAAATTCGGATAAAAAACTCGAATATTCAGCCCGCGCTTTCGATGAGACGACATCCCATTTTGAGGCATTGGGAGGAAGGTAGTTCAGAAGCAGCTTCCAAACTAATGCCCTAATCCCGGCATTTTCCGGACAGCCTAATATACATTCGGCTCTTAATTTTTTTATGTCGATACACTGGCATCCTAAAATATTCCGAAAAATCTCCAACCTAAAACTATTGGACTCATTTACACGGCCAACCTTGAATCCTTCATTTATGACAAAAAAATGACTAATTCAAACAAGATTTCCTAATAAAATCGAACAGAGGGCAACGTCAGCATTTCTAAAAAACCGAAGCACAGTATATTTTAACTTTTATAGCATAGCAGATTTTTTGAATCCAAACCAAATTGTACTCGGTTGCATTAACCTAGTGCCTTATCTTTTACTTAAAAAAACGGAAAAATTCAAGACTTTTCCTGTATTATCAAAAGTTAAATGAAAACAACTGTCTATAAACTATTTTAGCGTGGCCAAAATGCCAAAAAACCGTGTATTACTTAGAGTCATTTGTTCTGGCAAATCTATTAATGTCATTTAAAAAGGTAGCACCTGTTTTAACCGACAACCTAAGACCAATCATTTGCTACCTATCACTTTAACTTTGGATCACCACGCAAACTTTATCTGCTAATTAAATACCTTTTACTCAGCTATTATAGAGTCCACTAACAAGAATTTCTAGGATCTCAGTGAGCGATTGAAGAACGGCTTTGTTGTAGCGAGAAACATCAAGGCATTGAACATTAGAATGATGGATGAGAAAAACTGATCAGTAGGATCATTAGTGCCATTATAAAAACTAGAGCGACTAAAGTACGTTTAAATAGAGTAGGCACAATTAGAAATTCTGTGGCATCATTTTCACCATTTCATTTCAAAAAAATTAATTTTTGATTGACTAAGAAAATTATTGATTCAAAAGAGGTGTGTTTCTAAGGCAAAATGATTTCATCAATAAACTACAATAAAATTCCATAAAATGTGTTCAAAGTACACTTTTTTGTGCAAAAATGCCCTACTTTTAAGCTAATACAAAAATAATGCGCGTAAGACTTTAGGCCTGTGCATTTCATTACAAATAGGTTGAACCATAGCTAAGTATATTAGCGAATTTGCTTGCAACATTCTTGAATTTTCTTAGTTAATTTGCTCAAAATTTGCGAAAATTAAAAATGGGCCCTAGGACAAAACGCCCAAATAAATTCTAAGTGTATATATGTGTTGCGTTTTTCAATTTTTTGACTCTAGTTATTTTTGCTACAATTTTGTGCTTATAAATAAATATTATGATGTCAATTACCTGTAATGTCTTTTTTTCAAAAATATTCAACGTTAATTTAAAATTTAAAAAAATTTCACTTATTTGGAAAAATTGCGGCCTTATGATATCATTTTACGCTTGTTGTGACCTCAATGTGTTTTAGCTCTTCGCATCGTGGAATGCCATGTCAAAAAACTCGGCAGCACTATAAATAGTGAAATGCAAAGGACTGACTTGCCCTTAGATCCCAAACAGGCAGCTGCTATAGAAAGACGTAGGCTTTTTGAGAAAGAAAGAAAGGCTCGTTTTTTTGATGAAAGGACTAGACTAATTGGAGTATGTTACAAAAGTTGTTACTATTTGCAACGGTTTGTTCTTTCATTATTAAATTTTAGTCAGTGTGGCAGTTTGTTTTATTAATGATTTACATTGCTTAGTTTATGTATAAGTATGTTGCTTTATATTGAATTGGTAATTACATCTCTGTTTTGGTGATGCCATTTTAAATTTTTCTGAGTTCCCTGAAATAGTAAATCATAGAAAAGTGACTCAGACATACGTCAGGCACTATTCGGCTTTCTTCTATTTTCCCGAATCTAATGTTTGGCAGACAGAAATTCTTTGGTTTGCATATACTAACGGCCAAGCGTTTTCTAATTTTGTTGTTTGAGTTTTATTGCAATTAAATGTCCTGATGGAAAAGAATTGGATTTAAGTTTTTGCTTTCTCGCTACCTTGAAATGGGATTTGATGCCTCACGTCAGATAAACATGATCCATTAAATGTCATTGTTAACTATATTCAGCGTGTTCAATTACTTTAAAATTTTGATATTTGCAAAAGTCTTTTGATCATCAAATTTTTAGCCTTAGTTTACCTATAAATAATGAAAGTTTCTTTTTATTCTGTATTACAGTAACACTTGATCCAATTCACAAAAAGACTAATGTAGCTTATAATTAAGAATAGTTAATCCTCAAGTTGGCTTGCGCTTTGAGATTGTGTAAATGACACCGTATTTTTTTAAAAAAAAACTACAATATATTTCAAAGGTGTGTTTTGCTGCTAATATTGTCGTGGGAGTGAGTACCAATTGTGCTGGCGATAGAAAATCATTTGCACTTTCATTAATACGTGCATTTAAGTGCTACAAATTGCGATATCTGGATTTGATTGTCTTACGATAAATAGAGTGATGTAATGAATTCATTCACAATTTATTGAAATGACTTTATAGAAAATTACAAAGGAATCGCGTTAATTTTTTTATACATTAAGGTTGATGAGCGCGCGCTTGCACAACAAGTAAGAGAACGAAAAGAATATGAGGAAAATGAGCGCTGCAGAGAGGTGGCCTATGGTATGATACAAATTAGAAAGATACACCTGGTCTTTGTAAAGTCATACTAATAAACAAACCATTTTTTAAAGGTATAAACTTTTATTACTCAATTGAGTTGTTCCTTGCCTAAATTTCGTTAGTGAAAACTGGGTTTCCTGTAAGAAGGGATCAGCTATCGACTTGGCAAATTAATTTTCTGTGAAATAGAAATTTTCTACATTTTGTTTAGCTAAAGAAGCAGAAAAGTACGACAAAATTGCCATTCTTCTGGAGAAAAGGCAAAAAAGAGATCAAAAGGAGTTAAACCGGGCTCTGAATGAGTTCCGATTTATACACCAGCCGCCGAGCTCCCGTCGCGAATTCGATCTAAATGATCCAGAATCAAAGAAGAAGGATCGGCCAGCCCGTGTCTCAGATGATGATCCTAGATGCGGGGTTTCTTCAATGCAGAAATTTGTTGGCGAAGATCTAACAAAAAAATCAAGGGACAAATATCAACGTGAACAGATGCAGTGCTGGTTTCAGCATCAGATGGAAGAACGCAATGCTGCTAATTGTGCCAGGCAACATGATGATCAGTACGATTTTTATGGTTTAGATTTTTGCCAGTGACTTGCTTGTCATTGTTCAGTGATGAAATGGCAGTCGTAATAGGTAACTTTGTAATGATTTTACTGACTCCTTCTTGTTTAAAATGTTAAGTTGGTTGCAGATGCGGCAAAGCGTTTTATAATTGTTAATTCAGTACAGTTAGACATTTTTCGTGTGTAATTTCCCAAATTTTTGATTAAGATTTGCTACATCAAAGTTAAAAACAAAGTTTTTTTTTTCAGTTTATTACGTGCACCAATCAGTAGATATGGCAACACATTACACTACTTATTGATTTGTCATGAAACCACTAGTAGCAAAACACCTTTAACCTAATCCCGAAAACTCTACCATGCTACCATTAGATCATTTTTGTTTACTTTGTTCCTGAATACAGCCTCCATGATCTGTACCGTCGAGAGATGGATCAGCGTGCCTGCCAACTAGCGAAGGCGGAGGAGGAGTGTCGACGGGCCGTAAACACGGCCCTCCGTCGCTACAACGAGGTCCTTGCTGCTGAACGAGCCGAGCAGGAGCGCGTGAGGAGACTGCAGGAGCAGGGTGCGAATGCCATCGAGATTGCCAACTGCATCAACTCCGACCTGCTCACTGAGAATCCTGCACAGGCAATTTCAGCTTTTGGCCCGCATCGCATTTGCCCCGATCGCTACAAGGGATTCTCTCCTGAACAACTGGCGGAAATCCGTCAACAACAAGTGCTACAAATTAAAGAAAAAATTGTATGAGTTTTTAGCATATTACAATTTCACTAGGCAAATCGAGAAGCTGTCATGAACCTTATTTGACATGGTGCTTCATGTCATTGTTAAGGGTTAATTAAGGGTAAGGAAGGGGCAAGTTATCTTCTGCCATTAAAACATTGCATGGCAGAAGATAACACCAAAACTGGGTGTCTTGACAAAGGTTCAAATCTCGTTAGATTTATGGAGCAAAGATATCAGTTTCCAATCAATTTCACGGATTTACGAATATCCATTCTCGATGCAGTTCCAAATAATGCTGAGCTGAAATTTTTCTTTCCTAATAGTGAAGAAAATATAAGTAATGTCATCAAATGTTTCTTTAAGCTGCGTTTTTCCTAACAGTTCCTTTGTGGAAATGGAACCTTTTATCGTGCATGACGTTATGGACACCTAGATTTGGATTATTTTATTCGCATGTCCACCTTCAAATTGCCAGTATCCGACAACACATAACTTGATAACATGCTTACTTACTGATAAAGTGGTTTTCATGTTTTTAAATGTTTTCCAGTACTTTGCTCCGTAAAATAAGCCCTCTGGGGCGAATTTTCTAGTCCATCACATTCAAAGTCAGTACCTGATTAATTTGGGACACAAGTGTTAGGAGGTGAAGGCTAGCTAAAGTGATTTCTTCATCTTAAAATCTAGTAGCATATTGAGGAAAACCAAATACGTTTACATTTCCTCCATGGGTGTCACTAAGTTTAGTTCCAACTTCGTCGGTGTAGTTTACGGAAATACCTCTTCAATTTTTAGCTATAATTAGATGAAGGTAATAAAAAAGTTATTATTGCTTGTTATAACGTAATTTTTTTATTTCATTCGCTAGATTTTGTATACAATATCTCAGCCCGAATCTTAAATGCAAACTGTTAACATTAAACAGCAAAGCGTTCAAATGTCTGCAAAAAGCGGACAGAAAACCTCACTTTTAATTTCAGCAACATTTCAGCAACTTTTCTATTTCTAAGGATTGTGAAGGTGTGTACAGTTGTAATTTATGGAGATTCCGCGTTTTTTTCGTCAAGACATTTACGGACTCTCAAAAATGTTCGGTTTTCTGTCATGGAAACTACGCCATTTTAATATACATTTTAATTATTTTCTTATCTTAGGGTAGATTTAAGCGATAATTTTTTTTAAAATAACACTAGCGCATGAAAGAGGAGCAGAAAAGAATGAACGCTGAATTTGACTGTGAGCGTGCAAGGACCGGAAAGTTGAGTCTTCTCATGGAGCGTCAGCTAGAGCGACTCGCGCGCGATTACCGGAAGCAAATTGCCCGAGACAATTTGGTCATGGCAAGAGATCACAAAGCCTTTCAAAAGTATCTCAAGGAAGAGGTAGGCCTTTCCATTTGCCTTTTTCAACTCTTTGTTAAGCAGTTGGTCTACTCTTTTAACTGCAAATACCAGGACCCGGGGTTGAAAAACAGTTTTCCACTTATAATCAATAACAATAATGAAATGCCAAAGGGCAATGATATGACGATGCAAGAAGCACTGTTACCATGTATTTGAAAGAGTTTGTCTGAACACTGCCGTGCATAATTCCGGATCTTCTGATTACTGCCTAGCGGCTTTTGTGTGCCTTTTTATTCGAGCACTCCTCCAAACGACGGTTCACAGGTTGTATTTCCATTGATAATGTATCATGCTGGTGGCGAAGCTCGATTAGCACAGTAGTTCGACGTGCTGCTGTATCTATGCCATGATTGTGTAAATCGACCGAAGCAGTGGTCAAAGCTTCATACATCGTGAACCCCTAAAAACATGAAAAACATTTCAGTCGAAGGCCACTTATTAAATGGACCGAAAGTGAAAAAAATTAAATACACAAGCTTTTCAATAGCGTCTAAATAGTATTTAAAATATCCATTTGAATACATTTAAAAAGGGAATTATATCTCTAATATGAGTATTTTTATGGGAATCAGTTAGAAACAATTACTTGAAGTCTAAATTTTTGAGGCAATATGGTCTTGGTATGGACTACATTCGTTTATCTGCTGTGATGATGGTTTATGCCCTGGCAGTGTGACGGATTAGACTACACACGTGACAAACTGCGTTATAATGCTCGATACTTTTTTTAGGTATACACAAATCTGCCAACCGAGGCCTTCTTTGCGCAGTTCAACACATCCACTCGTTAGTACTTAGAAAGTCAATTAACGTAATAAAACGTACTTATGTCAAATGACAATAGCTGTTTTTTTATGTTTCATAGGGGTTGGGCAATGAAAAAAATTCACGTCTGACAGAGTGTACACCACTATTCCTGAATTAATTCAATGATATTGTAAAAATCGCACCAAATCTACTCAGCGAGGACCTATTAAGGAGGGTTACTGTCAGACTGTTTTTTAGACGTATTCACAGCATCATTGTTGGCATAGAAGTACATTCACAATGATGCCAAAAGTAAATTCCAATGGGCAGAATGACTTGAGTGAAACCGATTTGCCGTTAAAGAGTAATGCAAACAACAGCCAACCATGTGGATCGTGTGAGCAAACATCAAACCAAAGCAATTTTCCCTCCTAGAACTCTTGCCGTGAAGTGCAATTAAGGGGAGATGTTTCTATGTACAAATGGATGCATCCAATTGTACTCTTAGATGGTACTAGAACCAGAGCTCAAGACTGCGAGGAAATGCGTGAGTATCTGATTGAAATCCAAGGCCAAACAAGCAGCTATTAATCGGGGAGCCACTTTGGGTGGTATTCGGACTCGTCGCGTTCATGAGTAGACCGAAGTGTCTATCCTGGTGTCAATTGTTAATTTAGGAAAAAAGTTGGGCTTGTTAAAGAGAATGTGAATAATTCTGCACGTATATGCAAAATGCAACTGCCTAATCCACTGCTATGTAGATTACATAAGATTTTGTGTACACTTGTTTTTATAAAAAGGGGTTGTTTAACTTAGTGATGTCACGCAAGACTGCACACGAAGCTGAAACAAGTGACATCGCAAATAACCAAGAGAATGGAAGCACGGATAAAATAACACAGCATCCCTTTACTGATCACCCCGACTCTTATGCTCTTTTACTTGAATCATGCAGACTTTTGTAAGGGAAAATTGTTATGAAAGTCCAATAAACTTGTTGAGAGCCCCAATACGCGTCACGTCGGGGTCACCAGTTGTTAAAGGCCTTAGTAAGTGGTTTCAAATCGAATGAGGGAATCCAGCGTTTCATTGGTCCGATTACGTTACGCACAACTGTGTGTGTAAATGTGTGTGTGTGTAGCGGGTGTCCATATTCAAAGGTGTGAGTAACCAATAAAAATGTTGATTCAAACGGTTTGGGTGAACTGGTAAAAGTACAAATTTCTGAATGGAGCGATGAGTGGCACGCGTAACAGCGGGACGGCGAGTCGAGGTATGCGACAACCGATTAGTGGACGTGAATCAACGCGACTGACTACACATTCCCAATTACTTTGAGGTGTAGCTGTTCTAGGGGCACTTAAACGGCCTTGCGTCGGATAGGAGGTTAGGTTTAGTTAAAGTTGACCGATTATACTCTATTACACGGTAGCGCCAAGAATGAGCCTTCCACATCTTGCTAATGCAGTGCACGGCAGTAGCCGACAATGTATTGCCTAAAGTCCCTAAAACAGCTCCAAGTGAATGTGTGGCAGGAACTAGAAGCGATAATAAACCAGAGTAAAATGAACGCAAATCAGCATGTATGTAGACTGCAGTCGAACATGTTTAACCGCACCTTCTTGCTTTTTTTGAAAACTAACAAGATATCCTCAATTTTTTAGCAAACATCGACCCTGTTCTTTAACCACCGGGCTTACTGTAAGTAGCAAATTTACTGCAACAATCCCTAATTTGAACACCTCGCGCTTAAGATTTCGGATTTTAATCATCCTAATTCATATCAATTTCAGATTATTCTAATCAAACTTGGCTCAATACATGTTTGGTGCTCCGTTAGTGGTCGCATTCTCTAGCCATCTAGTGTGTTGGGTCTTGTTGTTTCGGAGTCATGGATGTACTCTCAACACGATTGGAACAAACATGTTTGAGATGTGGGATGAAGGGAAGTTGTCGGCTGTTATGAGGATGTGAGATGGCGTCCGGTAGTCGATGTGTATTGCACCTCCTGTTTCTTGCCACATCTTGCCCCTGTCGTCACAGAACTTTTGAGGTGAAACTAGAGTTGTTTCTATGTGTACTAAAGAACAAACCATGCATTTGCCACTGACAGTGCTCCCACCTCATTGCTGCCAAAAGATAACGTCTGCCTACCTTAAGTAAGAATTTGTTATTCCCATCATGGACTGGAAGAGTTCATTACACGAATGTAAGTGACACGAAGTTTTACCTGTGGTAAGCAAAAACAGTCACTCATAGCAACATAAACCACACAACCTCCATAGGAATCGAAGTTCCGTCAAAATCGAGATTTCTTAGATGGAGATGTCAACAGCTACCAATTATCTATCTATTTGGGTCATAAACACTTGCAGATAATCAACTTAGGATTCAAACATGTGTACTAAATTTATTAAAAGACGTTCAGAGCAAAACAGAAGTTAGACATTTTTCGAAACCTAGAAATATGCATTTACACTGCCAAGCAAAATATATTGTGTGATCATTACCTCAGCTATTCAAAAATTAACATGATTAACCCTCAGATAGTTGCATGCGCATGTTGTTAGTGTTTATTTTTTAGCTGAATGGATTAAAAATCATCTACTGGCTAGTAAATCATGTGAAATTTTACTTCGATGGAATATTCAGTAATTCTTAATTTTAATGAATTGAGGTAACCATCAACAATTAGTTTTTGAACCAAATATACGACTTAAACATTCAACTTTCGCAAAACAGTAAAATTAACCGTCATAAGAATAATTCGATTGCTATAAAGAGTGTAGGCGCAGTTATCAGACGCATTAATTTATTTAAAACTCTCCAAAAAAAACTTTAATACGCGTTGAAATGTAAGGAATTTTCTGCACTACTGAACTCTACTGGATGAGTTGACGATCATGACAGAATTAAATCTTAATAAAAAGGGAACTACCTGTGTCTGTTTTTCGAAAGCTTAAACTTCAAAGACCCTATATAGGCTTTAGTCTTTTTGCGGTTTTTTGGCAAAAACAGCAATAACTGAATGAATTTTGGCAGTGTGCTTTCGATTTATTTCACTTTTGTCATAACGGCTAAATCAAACTCTAGAGTTAAAAGCATTTGGCTTATTTCTTTACCTTTATTTAGTATTAAGGGCACTACTGATGCTTGCTACAACCTGGTGCAGGCATTCTATCTCATTCATAATTTTTGGAATGTGGTCTAAAACCAGTGCCCAAAATTTCATGTTTGACATTTTTATGGAACATGAAGTTTAGGTTAAGTGTAAGGCAAGACTCATTTAGCATTTAAATAACTTTATAGGCTAAATTTAATTAAATCTTTTGAAATGCTCAGTTGGGAATTGTTATAGTTTTCATCGGGTAACCCGCGCCTTGTAAATCTTATGAAACGTGATGGGTTTGTCTGTTCCTTTGGCCGTTGATGTTCTTCCATTCTGCGACCATATCTCACATCCATTCACATCTTTGTCTCGTAATAAAAAAGGACTAATTGCTGCTTCAAGGTCGGACGGATCAATTGATGTTTACGATGAAAACGATGGTTACTTTTTGATTCACCATGTCCCACCCTCTGTGTTGACATCAGTTTATGCTGTTTGTTGGGTAAATAGGCGCCTTTTTGCAACAGGTGGCGAGGGACGCGTGTTCGAGATAGACCTCGCCCTAACGCAGCCAAAGGTATACCGGACATTCTTTGTATATCTGTAGGCCATCTTACCACTTCCTGGGGGACTGCCCTGTCGATCAGTCGTTGCTAATGGCGATTCACTCGTTACGGGGAACGATGGGGGTTACATAAACTTCATCTCTGTGGCCAGCGGATCCTTTGAGCTCACATCGTGTCTGGCTAAGGTCGAAGGTTTGTCCTTGTATGTGTTAATTTTCACGGCGACTAGGAAGAGTTTTATGTTTAGCGGCGGACTCAAAGAGGCATTGCGTTGTCGCTGCCGGAGACTCCAATGGAAAAGTTCACATCTTTGACTTAAAATCAGGGTCAACCCTTGTGACGTATGAAGTTGGACACGAAGAATCTCCTAAGCCGACGATTGTTTGGACACTAGCCTTTGTAGGGTAAGACTGTAGCAAACATAATATGCCTCCCCATAAATAATTATGGCCTATTATTCCTTTACAAAAAGTCAATATATCACGATGGTACTAGTCCGTTAATCGCCAAACCTTGCGTTTACAGGAGCGCCCTGTTTTCGGGTGACAGCCGAGGCACCGTTAGTGTTTGGGACGTTGAAGTTGGAGGCATAGTTTCAAGCTTTAGAAGTCATGCTGCGGATGTCCTGGCCCTTGCAGTCAGCATGGATAACCAATCAGTGTTTGCCGCTGGTGCAGATCCAGTCATTCATCGTTTCGATTTATGCCAAACTGAGAATATAGGTAAGTATTTTGCCACATTTCTTGTAATCCTTTCCTTAGCTCAGTGGCAACCAAGCGGAGTCATACGTGGCTCTCAGCGTGATATACGAGGCTTGGTTTTTGTCCAGCGCGGTGAAGCAGGTGACCTTAGATCCTTTAGTGGAGATATGGATCATCTCTTGGCAGTGGGCAACGAAGCTCGGCTGCAGATTCTCCCATGTCCCAGATCGGATTTTGGCGACAAGCCCCCTGTGTCTCGACGTGGGCAAAAGGGTTTTGTCCTTAAGGTTCCCCCTCCAATTTGCCTACCATTTTGGCCCCTCACAGTCACTCCAACTTTGCCATTAGCCGTTCATTTCGCTCAGGAAACGTTTAAGTCGACAGACAGCACCCCTGCTCGACTTTGTTTAATGCAACATGCCGACTATGTTTCACTGTACCGATTGCCTCCGAGGCCAAAACGAATATTTGAGGTAAAGAAGACACCGCGATATTTTCTCAAACTTGCACATATTCAACCAAAGCTGGGTAATCATATCAGGACCTGTTGTATTTCGCCTTGTGGAAAGTTTATTGCCTACTCGGATGAGATTCGGTCTCGGGTCTTAAAAGTTGAGCATCCAGTAAGCGTTCGACTGTTTTTGCCAACGTATTTGATTGTTGTCCTATGAATTATTAAAAGCTAGTTGTGATGCGAATCACCTAAATTTAACCAATTAAAAGAACTAACGAAGGATTTCTTCTCTTCATGGCAATACTGATTAATTGGGGGTGGTCTCAGCAAATTTCGTCTTTCTTTAACCCGGAAATGTTTTTGTATGCCCTAATATATTCTCTGTAATCACAACAGGTAGGTTCTGTGCTGCCTCCGCTCTTTATCTCACTTAAAATTTGGCTATTTTTATTGATGTAGAGATTCGTCAGTTTGCTACGATGCCCTGTTGTCTTAAGCTGTCCTCGAAATTATATAAATTTAAATACAAATATATTCAGAAATCGTGGAAATTCAACCCTAATGAACCAGCTCCATTAACGACCCTCTCCCGCCTTGCTTGGGTTAAAGCCGGACGAAGAGGTATTCAAAGCAGAACTTCCTCTACTTCCTCTGACGCAGACAATACTGACTCCGAAGACGGCCACTCCCTTTTCCTTTCCCTGGACCAATCGTCTGCTGACCTCTTTGTCACCAACGAAGTTAACAGTTTTGATGAACAGTTGCTGCCCAGAAAGCGGAAAGCAGCGACTGCCATCGGAGACCATCAAACTACCGATGATCAAGCAGTTGAATCTTCGAATATTCCTTCCTCCTGTCTAATGGCTTTTACCCCGAATTCCAGTTGCTTGGTTAGCGTGGATGAAGCAACGATGCAGATAACCTGCCGTAGACTTGATTCTGGTGTTGAGATGTGGCGTTTTACTCCGGGAAAGGGTAGGAGTTGATCTAATGTGGTTCAGGCGCATCTATGTGACTGACAAATAATCGAACGTTAAAACATCTCTTCATTGCATATTTCAATAGTGTCGTTTTGGTTCTATAACCACCACTAGCACATTTATCATTGCGCGAACGATAGCTTTGTATTGGAACAATTTCCAACCCAACTCTCGTAGAGTGAACCTTGCCGATGAGCTGAGTTTATATCGATTTATTATTAATTCTGTTTTATTATTTTTTTATGAAAATAGAGGAAGGAGGAATAGCATGTCCAGTTCACTTGCTGAAGATGGCCCAATTTTGTACAGAAAACTTCAAAGACGAGTGTATAACACTTCTCACAATGGCCTGTCGAGATGGTCGAGTTCTGGTCCATGCATTCAATGATAACTCCAGTAAAGGCCAGCGACATCTCTTTACTTGTCCAAAAGTAGCTGATCCCGTTCGACCCCGTCATCACCCGCGCCCTGTGTCGATCGCTCTGCGGGTAGAGGAGGGTGACGAAACTGTCACTGCTTGCGTCACCGTCCTCTATACAACTGGACAAATCATTGAATGGGCCATTCCTCTTCAGGTAGTGAAGCCTGACGCAGACGCCGAAGTCGTCATGGTGGGCAGCCCACAAACTGATTCGTGGTTGGATGAGTTTTGGCAGCGCCACAGCACCTCATGGCGAAAGTGCATGCCTCGTTTCCACTCCATGGACTATTTGCCTGGAGGCCATGTAATTATACTGGCCTCTCGGGGGTTCTGCCTCGCCCTCGACCGGCGTGAGGTAAGTTCACCCGAAATTTACCCAGCATTGCCCACCTCAAAAATCTAATTCATAAAATGATCCTGTAGATATCCTCGGTAGAGTCGTCAAACCCTAGCCAAACTCAAATGTTCTCATCCTAAGTGTGACATAGTGTTTGTGCTGATTCTAGTCCGGTCTAATCTTAAAATTCTGTCTACTTCAAGATGAATCCCGATTCCGGTTGTTCCACCTGTGTTAGTCTCGTTAGCCCAAAGACCCGTTGTGCAGCCAGATGTGTGTCCACAACGTCCTCTTATTGAAGCTTATATTGCATCGCATTCAACTCTTTCCAAGTATTCTTTGTTTCAATTTCCACGGAGTAAAGTAACAAAACCGAGTGCTAGTACCTTTCCTCATCTCGTTAAATCCAAGCCTTTGTCTATTTCTTTAGCAAATAAGGGATAACGATATTCAAGTAGCCTTCCTCGATCGGAACTGGAAAGGTCCAGATGGTTGCCTCAACGTTTTCTATCGGACAAAAGTACGTTACCTGTAATTATCGATCACTGACTGCTTCGCATTTTGCGCGTTCGATGTCGATTGAGAGCCATTACCTAGTTAGTACCTAATTACTCTCGATTTACCTCACTAAATTAGTTTGTATTTTAAGTGACAAACGTGGCATTGAGTGGGTTTTGGACCTCGGTTTGACCACACAATTGACAGTCTTTGGCAACTGAGGTTGACAAGGTTGGTCACGTCGCTCGAGGCTACATCGGCGCAGTTCATCGACACATTTATTGATACAGTAGTCAGATTTTTGCATCTTGTTTGTTGCAAGGGAGTCCTTGGAACTTTTGCTCCCTTTTTACTGCAAATGGCAAAGCGCTCGCATTCAGACGAAGACAGATGTGCCAATGGGATGTCAGACTAGAAATTCTAATTACAGCATTCACTTACTTTATAGACCATGTTGCAATGCACAGTGTTGGCCGATCGAATCGCTGCACTGAGAATGGATGCCAAGCCAGCTATTGCAAATTTGCCAGCGCCTTTGCTAAGGAAACGATTCGGAACCTGACCGAACGACAACCCACTGATGTACAGTTGCTGTGTATCTGGCGAGCAAGGATACGTTAATACAAACTCAGTATTGAAAAAAATGTCCTTATTTAAATGCTATGGTTATTGTTGGGGGGATCTCAAACGCTCCAAGTCTATGACTCCAAATAACGTACTCCTAACGTCACTGTTGAATTACGCGATAATTTTACGTGTATTGCACACCCACCTGACCGATAACGCTGTTTGCCTAGGAATATCTTAAAAGCCTTAACTGGCGTAAAATTTTGCAATAACACCGGTCTCCTGGTGTCGACCACTAAATGAGCTAAGCATCGAGGCCAGCATAGTCTTCTCTGAACAAGCCTCAACTTTTCGATGCAGATTTACCTCTTTTCATTCTTTCGACACGTAAACTTCGATGTCAGTTAACTGACTGCAATTTAACTTTTGGCCAGCCCAACCGACTTATTCATAAGATAAAGCAAGTAGTAATCTTTCTTATTCCCTGGATAACGCTGTAAATCACTCAATGCTGCGCATTGACGCAATGATTGCCTGTGTCTTCTTTTTACGCAGATCGTCGCTAAAATTATAAGGGATTACGTGTTAAATTAAAGACAGCGCGCGGCTTTTTCGTGTGTCACTATGGAGCAATAAGCAAGACTGCAAACACCCTATTCAAATGCGAACCAACTTTCTGGAACTTGATTTTCCACAAATGCTATCTATTGTTGGTCAAAAGTAATGCCTTCCTAGTGCCCATTTGCGATATTAATACGGCTTGGCAACTCGGTGTTCTTGTTGTAAGGCCAGTGCTTTAGCAGCTATTTTTTGGTACAAGAGGTCGCACAATCCATATCTTCAAAACGCCCACGAGCAAAGCTCTTCAAATCTCAAAACCAAATATCCAAACCCGCAACCGTCTCTGGGGCCTGAAACGCCCTCAGATCTGGTTCGCCCATTTGCCGCATATACACTTAGATTGCAAATTAGTACGTCAACTGTCCAAATTAAGTTGAGCTGCTTCTTTATAGTGGCCGCAATAATGTGCATCAAGCGAAACCCGCTTTTTGTAGCAAGATTTTGGAAATTATTCACTACTCAAACTAGGGTTGCTCAATCCTCAGTTTTGGTCCCCTTTCAAGGGACACAAGATATGTCTAGATGATACCGTTGCAATTATCACAATGTGATTCAACTCACCTGGCCTTGGTTTTCTTCCGGTCGTAGTTGGCAAGGAACCGGGCGTCGCGGCGAAGCTCCCGAATGACTCCTCTTTTCTCCTTTGCCAACTTCTGCCTCAATTCCACATTAGCCGGTTTCTTTTTCTTCGTTTTTCTGACGTCTAATCTTTGGGTAAACATGGGAGTCAAATATACACACATCAAAATGTGCCAAGTGCAGACGGTATACGGTTCGCTTACTTTTCATCAAACTGGGGCTCTAGTTGAGGAACAAGACCGACTTTTTGCAAGTCCTGAGGTGTAGCACACTTGTTCGCCAGCAATAACGATACTTTGTCCGCGGTAAAAATTTCCCTCGGCTGTGGCTGTGTCTTCAAGCCGGCGACCTTTTCGTTTATCAACTCAGCTTTTTTCGCTATTCCTACCGGCAAATAATTAACATTCAGCCGATCGGTAGCAAGCCCAGAAAAAATTTGGCAGACGGTCGGGGCAGGAAAGTGCGCAGCGTAGATGTTGAGTATCCATATGGTAAGTTCAAGACACTTGTTCAGACAAGCCAGACGATAGGTTGGCACTTCTACCTCGGAAATAGTTCGACCTTTGGTGGCTATGTCTATATCGAGGGTGGCGTAGGTAGAGCTTCAAACAGAAACAGTGGCAATTACAGAAAAACGGGATAAAATTGCAAGACTGCCATCATCATAACAAGGACCCATAGCCCCAGTTGCTCACTATAACCCGATTCCAGCGGACCAGCTATCAACCGGACAGGACAGAACTCAAACCACGAGGTTTTGCTTCCTCTAAAATTCGTCACTATCGTTGGTAGCGAGGCAACTCTGCCTCAATGGAGAAAGCAAAGCATGTATGCACGAGGAATAAATTTGACTTAAAATGTAATAGATTACTGACTCTGGTGAGCGTTAGCTAAACGATACACCATCCCTATATTGGGCAAATTAAGAGATATTAGGTCCTCAAGAGACGTTTGAAAGCAGAAGCGTTATCGGAAGATGGATTACGTGCACAATTACTAAGGCTTAAGAATCTTTACAGGCCATTTAACTACCCATCTCATGTCAACGCACTTGTCCACAGAAGACATATCCTCTGCAACATATAGAACGCCACCCTTTGTACAGGCTGTGTTGATAAGCCGCAAAAGGAATTGCGGTAGTTCGGGAATAAAAATGCCATTTAGACGTCCTGAATTGGCAAATTTGGCATTTCGCGCTCCACTCCCTTCCACTTTTAACGAGATCACATCCACCAGGACGATCTGAGCGAGAAAGAGACCACGCACGACATTTGAGAGAGTCGCCAGCTGGAGATGCAGCAGCTCGTCGGCAATTTGGGACACAATGACCGGTTCGTAAGCCCCGATGCGACAAAGGAGACGAAGCACAATGTCCTCCGTCTTCGGCTCGTCAAATGTCCTCCTCGACAAGACTTCTTCGCTGGATAGGAAGTACAAATTACCGTTTCCTTTTTAGCATGCGGGTGTTTAGATGATGTAACAGCTTCAAACAACCCCATTTACGGCACGACGTTAAACCAATGAGGCATGACGACTACTGAGGCGACAAAAGACATCAGGACAAGGGGAGATGAACAGCCAGCAAAGTGGACCAGGCCAACTGACTTGATCATATGACATGGGCCGAATGATGCAAATTTAAACAGGACTTGTCGCTCAAAAGACAGTATCTGCAAGTAAGCAGTACTTAATTACCAAAACCTCTCAGATGTTCGTTGGTGGGTCGTCGTTTTCATATCTGCCCTGATTTCTTTAGAGCGAGCGAAAGTGGCCCCCTGAGAGATGGCTCCAAAAATATAAATGCACAACATAAACCCACATTCTGTTACTAAGGCAGTTTTTTTTTATCAGACTTGGGAAAACAAACCAATGAGAGCATTCGAGATTTGGTATCATTGTAAAGTGGACAATTACGCAAAACATCATGTGTTCTTGTCCACTTGTCATATTTTGTTTTGAACCAGGCACTGACGTAGATTCGTCATCAAGGATGTCTCAGGTGACAAAACCGAGCAGCGAAATGAATTTGGGCGTTACACCACCATAGGCAATGTGGATAGTTTAGCTGACCATGTGAATGTCATTTAACTACAAGCTAAAACATGGTCCAGTCGAAGAAACAGACATTTCGCTTTTCTGACATTTAAAACTCATTTGCGACTCTAGAAGTAAAATCTTTGTTTATGTGCGTTTAACATGACCGAAAATTCACCTAAAAGTGGACTCCACCTTCCTGGAAACAATGGACTCGAGATTTGCGAGTAGCTGGTCTGATTTGATCGACTCAGTCCCAACTTTGACGCCAACTGGAACGACGCTCTTTGCCGAGGAGAGTTTGTTTAGCAGTCGCAGGACCTCGGTGCGGCCTTCCGCCATCTTCTCCGAAGCCTTGGTACTCTTGAAATAAAGAAAACGTGGGTATTCGCAACTCACAATCAGACATCATTCGACCAACTGACGCCGTTGCTGCAATTAATTTTGTCTGCCTGTTAATAAGTTATCTTTCGAACGCACTCTAAAAAAAGGCGCCTCTAGGCAATGGTGAGAAAACGCCCGAGGTGTTAGATTTCGGTTGTCAAATTTCTCTTTCATCCAAATGCCTATAAGCATGAAGAAGGCGTTCAAACTTTATGTGATAAATTACTTGCGTAGTTAGACTTTTTCCTAAGAGCGACTTCATTTTACGCTAGACCTATCGATTTATTTGCTTGTGTTGAAACCTAGAAGACCTCTAAAAGGTTAATAATGAGAAAATTTGTTAACAATATGGAACCATGTTAAGCAATTATACGCACAAAACCATTTTACAACCTGGAAAAACTCCATGTATTAAATAAACACATTTACGAAAGAATCTACGGCCGCTGATTTATTTCGAGCTGCTGATGCCTTGGCGTCATGGATTTGACATCAATGAAAGTTACTATTGATAAATACTTACTTTTGGCTTCAGGTCATTCAGCTTGGCCAACATAAAACGAACTTTATCGGCCCATTCAGCATCAGCATCTTTGAGCTTCTGTCTATTTGCTTCATTTTCCTCGACGCGCTTTAGTCGCTGTTCCTTAGTCAGTGCTATCTTTTGCAAGAGGGCATCCTGCGTGCTCTGACGACTGATTTTGGCATCAGGCTCCACAGCCTTCAGGAGACCACCGGCAAACAACTCACTCTCCACAATTTCAGCTAGCGTGAGAATATAATAAATAAACACCTGTTAATTTGTTTCGAAGCAAGCGGTGAGCGCGCATAGTGTGAACGCCACAACACCCCCTACTAAACAATCAGCAGAATTCGTTTGCAAAATTTAACAGCATAAACAAGGTAGAAAATTGTGACGAAATTTGGGTCCCATTTAATGGTAGAATACATCTGTGTACTTATAAAGAAGATCAGTATATATTCTAGCTCAGATAAATATTGAATGATAGTACATCTCTTTCATCGCAGGTAAAACTCTCATTCGAACTATCGCTCAACGACCAAAGATTGTAAAAATAGTTAAAAGCTCTTCCTTTAAACCCCAAAAATTGGTAGGTAGGGCGCAGTGTCACCCCAAGAAGACGGGTGCTAGCTACACACATAATCTGGTGAAGCTTAATTAATGTAAGCGGTTATACCTCACGCGGGTGTAAGGAAAAGGCGACAAACAGTTAACACCGACATAACTTGGTGTAAATAGTATCACTTAGAGTCGTTTAAGGTGTTATAGAACGCTAGGTCACAGTTTATGCATAGAACCTAATCTACTATTGAATTCTTACCAGAAAGTCCTCCCAAATCGTCATCAAAGGAGGCGTGCACATTGGACTTCTGATTACCCATCGATGCCTTAACAAGAGGATCGTCTTTGTCGGCTGATATCGTGCCAAGGCTCTCCATTTGGCGCTAAAAAAAAATCACATAACACCAGCTAGGTGCCACCGGAAAAGAACAACAGTACTATTTGAATTAAAATTAAGAAAGTGCATAAGAATATATTTAAAAGGAAAAAGAAAAAAACACATCCAATGTACACGCGCATGGGACTTAAAATGAATATAACTTAACTCCACAAAAAAACCTTCCTTGAGATAATGCGAATCCAACAACAGACACTCACCAGTTTTTCAATTATGTGTCTGCGCAAGGCAGCGTCGGTTGATGTGGTCATTGATCCTTTGACACCAACGCGTTTGTCGATAATCCCACCAACTTTACCGAAATCCTCCAGCTGTTTCGAGAGAATTCGTTCTCTCTAATACAATGATTATTTGATTAACTAGATGAGCTCACTGAATTGTGTTTCGCCTTCAAGATTCCGCACTTTTGCTTGCTTTTCATAGATTTCGTCAGCTTTGATGGTTGAACATTTCCTTTTGCCATCCTTACTTTCTACCACATTTGAAAACAAATAATGATGTAAAAATCGACAGGAAATCTGCCACTTTCATGGACGTTATAGAACCAAAATAGTTAATTATACAACTAAATTATCTATAATTACATTAATAAGCGAGAATTCAAGATAACCAAGAGTTTAAAAAATCCAAAACACCCTCGAAAACGAGCGAGAATGCACGCACCATCCTATTGGCTAAAACAGATTAACTACAATTTGCGCCAATACTTTAAAAAGCTAAAACTGCAGAATCGATTAAATGAATTCTCGACCCTGCTTTCATTATTCTGTAGCAATATTTTAGACCATCTAAACTTATATATTGCATAAGAAGAGTTTCAAATCCAAAAGAACTTTTCAGTTTAAGTTTTCTGAATATTTTAGCGATTTCGTACATTTTTCAAGGTGTAAAGTGCGATCGGAGCTTGGACCAAGGACTAAGGGAAGACTAGCTCTAAGGGCTACTCAAAACTTTGACCTGTTCATATGAACTGAGGCAGGCTTTCGACATTTATGATTTGTTCCGGAGACGAATGTATGATAAAAAGAAGAAAGATGGTTAAATACAAGAAGTTCGGTAGCTTACTCATACAGATATATTCACAGATTAGAAATTAAGCAGATCAACGAAATCAGAAATTTATAAAGAGGCTAAAATGTAGTATGGTGTGTTGAGTGTCGCGTGCCTGTCTCTTAAAAACAATACAAAATGTGTGTCTATTGAACTGTGAGCCAGGTTTATGACAGTTTGTCCGTCCTACACCAATGTAGCCTACATTCTCAAAATAACTACCATTACGGTCGACCTGACTATTCATCTCATGAATCTACCATAACTATCACCACATCCGTGTCTCAGATTCCCTGTCCAATTTTTAGCTAGACACGATCATTTTCAATATACTAGGCACACGATATTTTATTATTGTGTCGAGTGACCAGTAGCCAGTAATGATGGTATGACTATCTCTAAGTGATTGTGTCATAGTATTTATTCTTTTTAGATTGCATTTGGTTGTCTAATTACGAATTTTTTGTAAAAAGATGCTAAGTAAATATAGAATGTAATGTCCTAATGCATTGTCAACTACAATTTTGTCAACAATTGTTACTTCTTCTAAATACTTGAAGCTATATGAAATCATCTTTGTCTCCTTGCTATCACTTATATTTATAACTTGCTTTATAAAAGGGAGGAAAATTAAAATTTCTAATATATATGACGCTAAACGCCACTAAGTATCATTGATAAAAATGTTACATTTAATTTGGTCGGATTGACCTCTGTAACCATTGGCTTTGTTTCGATCCCCAAAAATATGTTTTCTGGATTACAATTTGATTCCTGATATTTGGTTAAGGTTTCAGGCATAAAAATTTGAAGTTCCTTGAAAAGTACAACAATGTTTTTTTCAAACAATGATATCAAAAACTCGCACAACCTCGAATGATATTTTTTAGAACAAATGGACAGTGTGAATCGCGTTGATTTAGAGTCGCTAACGCGGTTCTCCTTTTTGCATCATGTCGTCAGCCGGGCGAATCCTTAACTCCCTCACTGGCGTGAATTATTATCCTGGATTATCCTCACACTTACGTTTTGATTTTAGCACATTTATAACTCATGCTGCTTCACGCACCTGAGTTGTATATACATACCCGAAAACGCCACATACTTCAAAACAACAAAAACTTGGTTGAGCTCTGAATTAAATGGCTGTCTCCGTGTCATCCTTGTTCTTATTCATCTTCACGGGTACGTAGGGAAGCGTAATCGGGCTAGATCTAACTCTGTGGCCCCAGCGTGGTTCAAGACCCCATGCTAGGACCTAAAACAGCCTTTAACATTTTTTTTCTAGAATTTCTTGTGTTGACCTTGATTTCAATAAAGGCAATAATTTTTCCAATAATGTATCTTCGTGCCTTAGTTAATAAATTAAAGAGGTTTTAAGGCGCTTCGGATGTCATCAACTACGTTATCAAGTATTCCTTTATTTCATCAATTAGAAATGGTTGAACATAAAGGTAAATTCTCTAATCAAGCATTGTGTTTATTCCGATTACTCAGTACCACATTATTACCAAAATATGGCTTGGAAAAATAATATTAAACAGTTAACAAAGGCTGCAAAGTGTTAAATAAATAATCGCAAGATATCATAGCTTAGTGATCTATGCATTTGTTGTGAATAACTTTCCTCAGAGCCTGAGTAAATACTAAAACATCTTAGACACGAAATGATCAATTTTATCAAAAGGGATACATTTTCGAAATCGTAAAATCAAAATCTAGACAAGACTAAAAAAATCCCAATAAATATGCAATATTAAAGCCTTTTTAAATAAATGGACGTGAAATTGTTTTGCAGGGATTTGCGTGGCTGCTTTTCTCCTAAAATGACCCAAGGCGAAGCCGCTTACAAAAAAACAACAACAGCAACATAAATTTGAAGAAACCGTTCTTTGATCACATACTGAAATCAGCCTTATTATGTCGGATGTGAATTATTATTCACAAACATCAAACGAGCAGGCAGGCAAGTGGTTTTAGGGAAATTATCACCGACATTTTGGCACAGAAAATATGTCAGTAAGTAGACATGTGTCACTATAGTTACTCTGTTCTGAGTTAAGCTTCATCAGACTATAATTTTTGTAAAGACAAAAATAAAGTGCTTCTTTTCAATGTTAATCTATCCAAATTATGTGGTTAGTCATCAAAATTAGACCTAAAATTCAGTGCCATGATAGGACGGGATTTTTTAAGTGTAAATCGCCTTTTAACAGATATACCATTTTGAAATGCTGTCATGCAAAAGAAGAGCTCCTGAAATTGCATCAGTTCCATGTTGAAGGCAATTACTACTCAAATTGTCGATTCAGGCCTCAACTACCTGACTGTGAATGGTTGCTTTAGATGATTTCAAAATTTACATGATGCTTTGTCAATTGAAATTTGTTTTTCGTACAAGGGATAACCTATATGTCTTCGAAACCTTTGTTATTTTTAGAGACTGCAAATAAACAAAATCAAAATGTTTGTCCTAAAACGTAATCTTTCTCAAATCACTATCGTATTCTACACACACGCACACACCGTACTTTAAAAATCTAAGTGTTCATACAGTCATAATGATGTTAGAGATCATTAAATGAATAATTGGGTGCAAGATCTCCACCAAAATTAGCAATCTACACGCTGGTCAGAAGTGGCAACACAGCCGACGGAAATAAATTTAGTGTGCCATGAGCATTGAGAACCTTTGCTAATCAAGGTTTTTAATTGCAGTTAATCATTCATCAGCGGGCAATCTACGATTCTAGCAGAGATCAGAGGGACAGGGTCTTCAATTCTGTAAGACTTTCGATTCTACATACAAAGATTCTCCGAACTTTCATTTGGTTGAACAAATTCTGTTTCAATCTATATGAGCAAGGTTTCCGGTAGGTTCAAATCTGCATGCAGTTTGGCAAATACAGTTTAGATCACCTGGTGGCACCAACTGGGGTGGCATTTGCAGTGCAGAAGAAGTTAGTCGGTTTATCTTTGACGATTGAGTGAGGTCCGAACAGAATCTATGCATTTGAAATGAGAGCGAATAACGTTGTTTCGTACCCTCATCAGACAGGATTGTTTTTGTCTCTTTGACCGAAAGTAATTTGAACAGAATTTTTGCGGAAATCAGTTGGCTAATGCTGTTGCGTGAGATAGCCTTCAAGATTTCCAGACCCCTGTTCTGCAATCATTTCCTCTGGTTACTGCTCAAAATCGGACATGGCTCCTTAATTCATAGACCCTCGGTAGCCTTAAATATAGCATCGTAAAGTCATTGGAGAATGTAAAGCCATCATTGCGCAAAAATCAGCGGGCTCAACTACCAAACTTTGCCATTTCTGTATTGTAATTAATGCTTTTCTAAGTTTATACATTTACTGCAAATGTTAAGTTAACACAGATTTTCTGCCCTTGATAATAACTTTCATTTTTCCGCTTTCGTCAATAAACAAAAGCCGTTGGAGTCACGTTTTAACTCTGATTTCGCATAAGAGTCGAGTCAAAAAAATTTAAGTTCAACACAGTTCAAGTAATACACAACGTCAACACATATTCATCCTTTGAAGAAGAGTATAACCATACATAAAGGATTTGCATGGAAAGTGGAATGAGCACATATTCAGTGCTTATGGATAGTCAGACGATTGTAAATTATAACGTTGCAGGATCTATGAAGAAGCGAGAAGAACCAGGAACCTGTCTACGCAAGCACGATTTATCTACCAAACGTTAGTAGGCTTGGTGGTATGCGTCGTCTTCAGCCACTGACCTGTTACTTGCCCTGTACGTGTGCATTACATAGGGTCGAGGTGAACTCGTCCCGTGGTCAGAGTTGCCGGTTACTAGGTTTTGCTTCAGTGGCTTTTGAACGGACGCGTCTGGATCGTTTTCCTCTTCATTACCATAGCCATAACCGGATTTAGCTATGCTCTCCGGGACATCAGTGGGTGACTTCCAGGCCAGCGGTGTGTCGTCAGCGGCCTCGGCCCAGTGCTGCTTCTCGCCAGAAGCAAAGATTGCGTAGAAGGTGACACCAAAGAAGTGGACAGAACTCGCCAAGATGAAGACCCACATCCACTGACGCTTTGTCTACAAAGAATAATTACTTTTAATTACTTGTAAAATACAGGCAAACGTTTATTGATGTAAATCCTTACTCCTTGTGTGGTTATATATTCCACAATAACAGGGCAGAGAATACCCGAGATTGTACCAATTCCATTGGAGAGACCCATTAAAATGCTTGCATACCTTGGAGCAATATCAAGATGGTTGACGTTGTAGCCTAAGAAGGATGCAGAATATATTTAACACTATAAAGTTGATTAAAACAGTTTTGTAAAATGCAATTGCTAACCCGAGATGGCGAAGCCGCTGAATGAAACAGCCAAGATGAGGGATGCCATAGCAGTAGTGTATGAATTGGCAAATGCCACAATAAGTAAAAAAAATGCCTCCATTCCAAAACCTAAAATTAAAAAAATTTCTCTAAACGATTTTGGGCTAAATATAGCACCACCTTTTATTTTTTTCAGTTTGCCCAGACGCTTTTAGTTTAAAATTACCAATATTAAACAAGGAAGGTTGAACACAAGCTTCAAATGCAAAATGGATGCTTCAAATCGCATCGAACTTCCTGTCAATTAATATACATTGTAGCATGTTTACTTCCTCACAGAGTGAAATGATTTTGCAGTCCCTCAATATGCAAATAGGTTTTCTCCCATGGAGGTGAGAACCGACAAAACGTCGAGTTATCAGTGAAACACGTGTGCAAGAGAAGTTGGTTTTAGTGAAGATGGTGCCCGTGTCACATGCTCCTAAATTGGTGTTGTCGCTTGGTGCGCCATGGTAGGCCAGTGCAACATGACGATTGGCGTGGTAAAATTACACAACTTGGTCGTAAAGGGGCAGTCACCTAGGTTTGAACTCAATGTATTTAATGAAAAACTTTGGGCCAGTAAACGTAGCCAAAGTATTCTCAGAAAATGCATTGTGGAAGTGAGTGCATCATTTGGCCATGGTGCAGCACAGCTTGCCGCCGCCGGGTGTTGCCTTGACCACTGGCCACTGGCTGTAGGAATGCAACCCTGTGGTCGCTGAAATTTCTTTCAGTCACATTCAATAAATTTACTCGTTTAAGAAGACTCACCTCCGCAATTAAATATTTTTCGAACAGCGGTTGTGGTCAGTGTTTTCTTCCTGAGTCTGTCGGCTAGTTGGCCGCTGATAGGGACGATGATTGCCATAATTAGATGCGGTACGGAAGAAAGAATACCCGACTGAAAAAAATATGACGTTCATCGATTTAAACACAGAAGACACCGAGGGTCTTTCATGCCACCAAATTACTACAGAATAAGCACGTAACGCCGGCATTTGAAGTGTCTGTTAATTGTATCCTTGTTCGCTAATTCAGTCTTAAGTTTGTAGCCTTTGGGGTGAGTAACCACCTTCACACCACACTGCACTCGCCATTTCACTTTTATAAATGTGAGACGAAATAGTTTGAGTCAACGAAATAATCCAAGTGGTTTTCATGAAGGTTTATATTAGGAAGCAGGCAATGGAAATTCGTTATGATGTGCTAGCTTAGAGAGAAAAGTTTTTCTGCATACAGCCAAAGGGTAGGTTTTGAGCTCCCTTCCAAAAGCGTTCACTTCGCTTTTATCACACCTAATTTACCTTGGACTTATTACTTTTTGTCTATGAAAATTTTCCCAGTATTTTCTCCTACAAGCTCTTTAAACGTCATTAAATCAGGCCGATACGCCAGAAAGTTAATTTTATATTTCTTCGTCAATGCTCCGCAATACTCAAGCCAAAGCCACGCAG